>JZLH01S0607007.1:0-17820 GCA_001188425.1 Eucidaris tribuloides | reverse complement strand
TAAACCATTGTAAAATGCAGAAATATATTCACGTTATAATACTTCCAGTGAGTCGTCGGTGCATATTTTTCTGTGGTATTTCATTCAGAATGTATGATTATGTTGTGATAGTGTAATATGATTTCATGTGTGCATGTCCGAGTGTTCATGTTGGAAGTGCGAATAGTGTGTATCATTACAGTATTTAACTTACTCATACTGCATACAGACCTCCCAACCATTTTGAATTTGGAGGAAAAAAATCTGAATTTTGACCATTCCCAGTTGATTTGACATGATTTTCCCATTTTTCTTGATAATTATACCACATACTCCTGTCGGAAATACTGTTCTTTTTCTTTTTTAGAAAACTCATCCCAAAATTTCAGTCAGAAAGGTTTAGGTCTCATATAAGGTGACATAATATCATGCTATGGAGGGGAAACTTTTTCACAATTCACACACTTTCATAAGTTTAATCTATCACTTTTGATTAATGAATAATTTAAATTAAAGCACTTTCGTAGTTTGGTAGAAACACACATTCCCCACCCCCCCCCCCCCCGGAAAAACTAATGTCAGTGACGACTTGGAACACTCGTGTGGGAATAAGGTATCAATCAACACACCATAATCATCACGCATATAAACCAGTTAAATTTCTCTACACACAAATGTCAACATTTTATTGAACTTTCAAATATACATCATGTACAACATTACCGTATGCAGAATAGCTTTCAAAAAATGCTACATAAATACTATTACTCTATATACAGCCAATATATTATGTGGGAGACGGCACAACACGTAAAAAAAAAAACTGGTACAAAAATAAATCCGGCATAGCAACACGATATTAAATCTACAGCATATATGTATATCTTTAGAAACGATCTTTACAAATGTCAAAATTTGAAATTGGGTCACTTTGGTTAATGGTTGGGTCTGTCCGACAAACACAAAGTGAGTGAGATTGACACGGATCATTTGTTGTGGACTTGCGGGCAGTAATCAGACTTGAAGTTCAGCACATTCCATCCTGCCCACCACAAAAATACTAAATGTACAGTGTGTCTCAAAAAATTGTGCAAGTGTTAAAGCATCCTCTTTGGCAATTAGAAAATTATGGTGTGACCGGAGGGTTACATCAATGTGAAGGGCAATGTCTCAGCTTGCAAATGCCATTTGTTTTGTTCAATTTGCTTGTTTTGATATCGAGACATGTGAACAACAAAAGGGTGAAATCACAATTGTACCACTTTTACTAGGGACTACAGTAAAAGTGGCACTATTGTGATTTTACCCGTATGTTTTTAAATATACATATCTCAAAACTTAAAGGCACTGTATAACAATGTTTCTAGTTTAAAAAATACTGAGCTACATGATTCCCCATGCTACTAGTGTCTTTGATACAATCTAAAAATAGAAGCCCTGAAAAAATTAGCAGTGTAAAACAATCATTAAGTGCTTTAAAAAAGTAGTAAAATTATTGAGAGACCATTCCAGCTTTTCTCCATAGACTGCCGTGTTGCAGAATTTCCTATCGCCCGATATAAAATTAATGTGCCAATTTGTATCTGCACATATTGTACTAGTGATAGCATAACTGTCCAAACTTTTGTGTTCTATGGTGTTTATTTGTCCATTCAAACACTGTCAGATATGTCAGATAGCAAAGTTCGACAATTTTTTAAACGGGTCTTCCACAGTGTTATATAGTGTCTTTAAACAAGCAAATTGAACAGAACTAATGGTATTTTAAAGCTTAGACTAAGCCCTTGACCTTGATGTAAGCATCATGTCACAACAGTATTTTCTAATTGCCAAAGAGGGCACTTTTCACTTGCACAATTTATTTTGACACACGCTGTTATGTACAAAGGGCTGGTAGGGCTCAGTACTATTCGTAGTGATTTTATCCAGACACTGCTCTACTATGTATACATTCCTTTACAGTATCTGTTCTATTTTGAAAACAGCACATTGCTTTGTTCTCCATAGGGGGGGGGGGGGGGTCGTTCCAAGGGTAAAACAAGAAATGAGTATCTTCATCTTTGCATTTCTTTGGTAAGTTTGGATTATTATTGTGCTTTAGAAGCCCCCACCCTCCCCCAACTTTGGTGCATGTCACGTTTTTGAAACCAAACAGGTTTACAAAGCGAACGTTCACTCACAAAATGTATCATTAACCTAAAAGGGCTAAATTGAAATACAGTACACGATTCACTTTCAAGTAATGCTACCACCAACCTTAAGTACTTTGAAACAGACACATCATTGCAATTACTTCCCTGTTGATTAATTACCACTCCCTAATTTGGTTTAAGCATTCATGGCAAACCAGCATAAAGACATAAATAACAATCAAATATTACACAACGTGCACTTCAAAAGAAAAATGACATTGAGAAATATCGAAACTAGACTGCAGGCAAGAAATGAGATTTAAATTGATATTCAGACGATAGAATAGGCAAGAATACAGAACTGATGGAAACAGTTATATATCAGCATTGCAGGATATGGTTGAATTTGATGAAAAGTTGGTGAATAAATATGAAAATTTGATGGATAAACCAGGATATCAGTATGCAGCAGGAAACAAGAATAATAACTGAAAATTCAGGAATTCAAACATTTATCACCCTAGATTCTGTGAACAACATAAGACATATAGTTGTAAGTACTATATACCACTAATGAATTGATTTATTTGCTTGAAACCAACATTATAGTTTTGAAATGAGACAACTGGAAGTTTCAGTAATCATCTGCATTAACAATTGACATAAAACAAGCTTGTGATTAAATTGTAATCGCTATATCATATACCAGAATTACAGCCATAACTCAAATTATCTGAAGACACATCTAAACGTCTGGTGAGTTTCAAAGAACAAAATATCAACAAGAAAAACTAAAATTCTGATAAACTTGAATGTAGAACAAGGTTAAGTAAATATTGAAATGGACCACACAAAATTACGTCATATTTGATCAAACAGTCATTTTGACGATTTAGTTCCTCAAATCTTTGGGATACACTCATATGGTGACAATAATACCAGATTCATGACGATGAGCAACAACATTTAATAAGTTTATGAACTTTTGTGTTAACAACTTACTGTAACATAGATGTCATTTTTCAATACTCCTCCATTAGCAAAAATTATTTTGAAGGTAAACTAATTAATTTAAATCTTGACAAATATCAGATTACTAATCCTATTTTAATCCGTTGGAGACAATTTGATTTTGTGATTAACATGCATTTTCCACAGACCCCAACACGAGTTAACTCATACTTAGTCTCCAACAGGTTAAAGTCACTAAATGACATAGAGTACTGAAGTGTGACGTCACTCTGGTTCAGAAATATGTGTGGACAATGGAGTAACCAGGTGCAGTGCATCGCAGCTGATTGTTACTATCAATAGGAGAGCTGCAGTTGCACTGAGTTATGGTTTGGCTATTGTCCCCACATATTTCCGAACCAGTTTGACATCATCGCTTCTTCTCTCTACAGGTGTTAAGTCTAATTTGAATACAAGCAGACACAGAGATCAGGACACAAACAATCACAAATACACAAATGATTTTTTTTTTTGGTAAAAAAGACTCGAGATTTAAATACAAATCTGTACAAAGAACTCTTTTTTTCTGCCCCTGGCAATCTATGATATCTCTGTGTCATCATACAAGGGAAACAATGAAATTGACAATGATCGTGGAATGAAAATCCTAAATGGGTACAATTCGTGATCAATTGTACTGACCACAATAATCACCATTGTCTGTGACAGTATCACACCTTGACAGTGGATGATTGGTTGGTTGGTTGATGATGTAATATGACAACTATCCAATGGTATTGTAGTGTGATTAATTTACAGAGGCTAAAGTCCACAGAAGGTGTCCAGTTATACTGTAAAAAAAATTGTTGCACGACAGAACAAACAATTTAGGTGAAGAAGCATATGAAATGCTGTGCCTGAGGGACAGTTCCAATGGTAAATACACAGAGCTTAACATGTTTTATTACAGAGCACACTGTTCCTGTCAGAAAATTGCTCCTGTAGTAATCAATTTGGATTAAAATGGAATCTTCCATTTCAATTGAAAAATGTGCACATATCAGTTTGAAAAACTGTACAAAACTTCAAAAACTTGTTTTCAAACTCACCTAAACTACAATGGTTCTTTCTTATTTCTAACCTGTTGGAGACTAAGTATGAGTAAACTCATGTTGGGGTCTACTGAAAATATGTCTCATAGTGAAATCAAATCGTTTCCAACAGATTAACTGTTATTAACAATATCGCATGGGATGTGGTCCAGAAATGACAGTGAACAGTTATATTTTCGGGGAAACCGGACAGAAGACTTACAATGAATGTTTTGACATGTGTGAATGAGGAAAATAAACACACTTACTGAAATAAACTTACACTTTGTTATCTTGACAGTTGTCAAATCAGATTTCATACTCTATAATGAAAGTCAGTCACTGTATCAGTTCCAGAATACAGTGCAACTCATCCATGAAATTACAAACATCAACACATTATCTTCCATGTATGTTTCATTCCCATCACTATAATGGACATGCTAGGATGAAAAAGTGGTTTTATCCCTCAATATGACAATTGCAAAACATCAATTTTATCCCTTGTCAATCGCAAAAATATAATAAATGTCAAATAGTACCTTAACAAAACCTACCAACCCTCTAACAGACAATGATTGCTTTGAGTTAACTCATAACTTCCTGAAATAGTAGAAAGTCTGCATTAAACTTATGGGAATTTCGAAACTTAGGAAACAGTGAATTAACAACTTTATTCTGCATAATCATACTTGAGCACATCTAACAATGAGAGTCAAGGCATTTTCAATGTATATTTTGAAGCGTAATATTGAATCTTGGCTTCACCTTTATCTTAAAATTTCTGTGATCTTTTTACGGACTTTGTTGGTGTTGCCCTCCTGTATGAAGTTGAATTACAGCAAGTTGTGCAGAATTGATAATCACTGATTTGGCTTCAATTTAAAAAAGAAAAACATGCTGATATACCAAACTATAAAATCAAAATAATTGGCTGTTAAGTTTACATGTATGTCAGATGAGCATAACACTGGGTATAAGGGCACAGTCCATCTTCACATCCAAATTATTTGTGACAATCTTCACCATCATAATGTATTGGAGGTCAATGATCTAAAGTCACTAATATGCAACTTATTGATTCCCAATTGGGGATAAGGAAATATAGATATAATTGCCCCCTAAAATCTGGGAAGTAAATGCAATGGTAAAGACAATTTTTTGAACACGAGTGAAAGTATACGACTTGAAAGATGAATATTTAAACAGACATAGAAACTTGCTACATGATTGCTTTGCTTTTACATAAATTACTTCCAATACTTCACTATGCATTTCAAGTTAACACAAACATTGCAAACAATGAAGATGAAATGCACATAGAATTAACATGACTGACATTCAATATACTAAAAGAGTCGAGACATGATGCTAGCACACATTCTCAGCATATACGACAGCACAAAATTTTTTCAACAACATGTTGTACGATCTATCAAAATGTTTGACAAATCATCTAAATCAAAGTGAACAGAAACTAGACGAAGAATACCTCAAATATCTCAAAATATTTCTAGTTTTAGCTTTTTTTGGTAATAATCTATACATCTATACAAATCTCACTGGAAACCTTTGAAAGGCATTTCTTTCCAAAAAACCAGACATTTGTCAAGTCGCTTGCTAATAATACACTCTATCCACATGTACAATACCTTTTATCCCTGATTACATACCAGCTAAACTTCTTACACAAGTATTTACAGTATGTACACATTTTTGTTTTCTTTAAATTATGTCAATTTCTTTTCATCATAATGTACATGAATTGCCAGCAGAGAATATTCAGTATCATCAAAATCATTTAGCACACCTACAAGCAAATATTTTCAATATGACCAACAGATAGAAGTGAGACCCAGTTAGTAGTACTGCATGTTTTAATAATATCTCTGGGAATATATCTTCTCGAATTCAAACCCCCCCCCCCCCCCGCCCCAAATAACCCCCTCCCACTTCCCCATTTTCAATATGATAACCAATGGAGTAAAGCAGTATCAGCACAAAAATTCACCCCAGTTTCAAATTTATGCCAACTAATCCTCAAAACAGTGCTATCAGTGAATGCAATAAATATTGCTATATTTAAACACTGGTCACAGTACTTACACCCACTGGTCTGAACTGTATGTTTTGTTGTTGTTGTTGTTGTTTATTTTCTTATTCATATTGGGTAAAGAAAGAAACAATCATATGAAAAGACTGTCAGTTCTTATGTTGCAACATCATCATTTCTTCGGAAAATACATAATTAAATTAAATCACACTGCACATGATATACTGCCTTAACCCAACGCCACCCCCTCAAAAATGCAAATACCTCTACCCAAAAATATTTAACAAACAAATAAACAAAGATTTGTGCTACTGATAAGTACATAACACAATAAGTAGCCTTACCAAAGTTGC
This sequence comes from Eucidaris tribuloides, assembly GCA_001188425.1. Classification (NCBI taxonomy): domain Eukaryota; kingdom Metazoa; phylum Echinodermata; class Echinoidea; order Cidaroida; family Cidaridae; genus Eucidaris; species Eucidaris tribuloides. The sequence continues at coordinate 11,261 of JZLH01S0607007.1, read as the reverse complement.
ACTGAATTAAAACTTTGGCTTTGGGGGATAATCATTGTAAAGTTTCAAGAGAAATAAATGAATCAACAGATCTTTGGCACATATCATTACATACAGTAACAATAGTTCATTGCATCATCTGTACAAATTCATTGGAAATATCTTCTTTGTCAGTTTCATATTGTGAATGATTTGGCTATCTCCACAATGCTGGACCTACATAACACCAATTACTGAACTCCCAGAAGATTGCATTATTCCATTGTGAATCACTTAAGCGGGAATAACCACACAATGAGTGATACTTATCCCACAAGTACCAGGGCCTAAAAAACAAGAAGTACAGGAAGTTGCAGCACAGCCCTTAGATCATGAAATCTTCCCCCTTTTCTGTCCCATGACCTCACCAATCTCAACTGAATTAATGAACAGTTAAGTCAATAATTTATTTACAGCCTTAGAATACACAATACATGCAATAATTCAGTTGAAGCCCTAAAATAAACAGTTTATCAGAGTCCGGTCATTAAGTACAATAGTTGCTGTATCACAAGATGCGATTGTTTCTGGAAATAGGGAAAAACCCTGCAGCGCATTAAGGTCCAGGAGCTAAATACAACTGTAGTTTCAAATCCTATTCATACCAGCAAAAGACATGAACAAGTGTGAGTCCCCAAATCTTGAATGTTATTCAAGAATCATCTCCAGAAATTTGGCATACACTTTGAAAATATTAGTAAGAAATGACTATTCCCTTCAACTTAAAGCATTCGCGGAACGTTAACTTAGATTTGAAACAGTCTGTCTAAGCTTCTATGAAAGAATCTTTAAAAATATATTACATCACCCATTACCTTGCATATCATTATTTTCTTGCAAACAGAACTTTAGCTACATTCTTGGAAATGAAATTTAGGTTATGTACAAGTGAAATGCTCTATAAAAATATGTGTTTGAAAAACCATTTCATTGCAATACAAACTACTACCCATAACAACGAACTGCTAGGTTTTGTGAACACAGTGCATAATAGAGTTAAGTACCTTGATAAAGTAGGAATACAGCCAATGTCATAAATTAAGTCTGAGATACAAATACTTTGGCATAAAAATAACCTTGCAGAATACTTTGTTAGGTACATCCAACTAGTGGTAAAGCTTAGATAAAGTCATACTCGTTAGGTGCATTCACACTTACAGCAAACTTCCCGTGAAACTTCCTACGAAACTTCCTGCGAAACTTCTCGTGAAACTTCCCACAACTTTGTAGGAAATCTCCCAAACATCGAAAAAATTCCCGCGACATTTCGAGTGTGAACACAAACTTTGGGAAGTTATATCCCATGAGCCTCAGCGTATTTCCAGTGTGGGGATATAAATGCGCAATGTACACAAACATGGAGTTGAATACGTTATGCATGTAGCTCGGATATTTACGTGCGTTTTGTACACATCAACATACGTCCAAACTCATTCAAATTTTGTGTGAGCTTGGTATACTTTCATTAAAATAAATATGAAATGTAAAGAACATTGGAGCATCGCAAAAACAAAATTCCCGATCAATCTTTAGCAAAATCTCCGTACATTTTGATTGTTTCCACATGCGCAGTGCGTTCCAAATCTTCGAGAAGTTTCGCGGGAAGTAAATCTTCTCGAAGTTTTGCCCCAGTGTGAACGATCAAGCCAAACTTCGTGAAGTTTTCGAGAAGATAAACTTAGCAAAGATTTGAAATGTGAATGCATCTATTGTTACTAACCCAGTTACAAATTTGTGAGATACAGCAACAATTTTGTTTTCTTATTCATTTTCTTTTACAGAGTGCCTGTGCAGCCAGTGGAGTGCAATTCTTCTCAGAAAACCACCCCCATCTATCATATTCAAAATGCAGTTTACTCGTGTAGATTTCAAGTTAAAAATAAAATCCCCTCTTATATAGCTATTCAAACCCTACAATGTTGTGCAACTGAAAGCTTGGAGAATATATGCAACAATATCTGCTGGTCATTTTCAATATCCTAATCCACTTTCACATAATTTTATTAGTTTCTTGACATTTAATTTTGAATGTTCAGTAGTACCCTTTTTCTGAGGGTATGTGATCGTACATGACAAAATAGTACAAGACGACATTTTAGCATATTTCTTTGATGACATCCAATGATTGTATCTTGGCGACAGAAACTTGAACTGAATGATAATTCAAACGAGTTTTATGGAAATCCTGATAATAGCATTACACAGGGAAAATCCATCCACTTCCTGGCTCCACAATGACCAGTTTAACCCCACGGCCCCTAAACTTATGAGACTTCTCAGTTAATGCAAACAGTAGTTCACACAAATCTGGAATGCAATGGGGCCACCTTTCATGTTTAAGTATGTTTTATGGACATTGGAACACATCCAAGTACCTTTTATCATTTCCTCATGGTGTATTACAACATTGGAATCTACCGTTTGGACCAAATCCAAGAAAATAGCAACTACTTGAAACAGTTGTCATGGTCTGCAAAACCAGGACATTCATTGTTATTATCCTTAAGAAACTTTGCATCCTTATTCCTTGTGAAACAGGAACAATCAAAATGTTAATCCCACTGCAACATTAGACTTACAGTTGCAGGACAGAAATGGTGTATTAAATCAAAAGAAACATTGCACAAGTAATGCAATTAATCATATTTTTTACTAGCAAACGTAAACTGATTAATGTTTATCAATATTTTGGGGTAGTTGAGGAAGGGTAAATGAGGGGAGCAGAAGGGAGGGAAAGGGGAGGGAATGAGGAGCATGATATACTTATTTACCTTATTAATTAATTGATTAATTAATTTATTTAGTTATTCATTTAGTTATTTTATCAATTTATTCATTTTATTCATTAATTAATTTTACTTATTTAGTTACTTATTAATCGTCGGTTGAATTATTTGTTTATTTCTCTCTTAAATTTCTAAGTGACAAAGGCCATCACTGACCCTATCCAAACACACAATTTGAAAGAAATCTTCCATCCATATTCCCCCGACTACCATGATGACACAACTCAGTCACAAGAGGGCGCTGTTTTGCTGCACTTGTTTGTTTGCACTGATCTCTTTGGTTCAAGAAACTGGCAGTGAGCCATGAGGCCTGGCTCCCCCGGAAACCATGGCTCCTTTATTTGGAGATAACAAGCATTTTACCAGTCCATTGGCAGAGATTCAAATAGCTTCTCAACAAAACATTCTCCAGATGGAAAGTAACCAAGACATTTTTACAAACAGATATTGTTAAAATAAACTCTTTTTTTCCTCTTCTGCCTCCACTTTCATGTGATTAAGTACAGCAGATGATTGTCGGGGTAAGTTCAAACACGAATGACCTCACCACACAACTCCCATAGGACCGCAAGGGTCATGAAGTACATCAAGTGTCATCCAAGTTACTGGCAAAAACATCATCACAACCCTGATTTGAAATGCAGGTGAGGGATCAATGATTTTAGCATATACATGCTTGGAGAAGAAAATAAAAGCTACATGTATGAAGATACAACTGGCTCACCCCTTTAAAAGTACAATGATTCTATTAAGTAGATATACTGGAATTTTTAAAGTTTTGTATTACATTAAAATCCAAGTATCAAACAACAGCAAGCAATGATGAAATTGAATACAAGCCACAATGTAGATTTTTGTTATGGAGTGGAGCAGATTGCAATATCTGAATAGCCACATGTTGGTCAAGAGGGGGCGCTATTCAACAGCTCAGCTCCTGGTTGATTGAGAAATGACAGGGAGAAACAGACCTGCCAGCCTCTGAGAGCTAAAATCAGTAATTAGAAAGCTCAAAATCTGTAATTTTGAGCAGAAAACAGTCATGTGTAGTGTTTTTAATATTAAGAGAATGCCATCAAAATTGCTGTACTGTGTGAAAAAATGACAGCTTTGGTTTTTCAGTTGAGTACTCTTATTTGGAGTGAAGCAGAGTATTATGCTTAAAACATGATTATACAAATGATTAATAAAGCAAATCACCCCTGTAAGATCCATGGGTGCATCTCTTCATAGATTAAATGACATTTACAATTTTTCCATTTTCCATTCATTTTCACAGTAGAAATCTTGTTAGAAAACACATAAGTTTGTAATAATGCAACATGAACTGGAGCTTTATAGGTTAGAGTAAGATGTGAACACACTTAACCAGAATTACTGTACCAATAATAAACATTACTCCTTCAAATCAAGGGTCAATGGGTCATATACCATTTAGCCTTACATTAGTGTTTACAAATTCTGTTACCCTCCGCCATTTGCTACAATCTTAAAACCTGTTTGCAAAAATCTGGACTAGTCCCAAAACACACTGAACAGAATACAAAATAAATACAAGAGGTACCAAATTAAATAAATGTGTTTGTGTCTGTTGTTGTTGTTGTTGTTGTTTTTTTTTTTTGGGGGGGGGGGGGGCATTAAAGTTTTAAGTAGCCCCCAAAGACAAAAACAAGAAATAAGAAGCTAACCCAAAAAAGGAATGCCTTCCATGCAATCTACTATGTTGCAACGAAAATGTCACAGCCTAATGACGCAAAACTACAAAATGAAAACAAAATAACTTCATTTTTTTTTAAATTCAAAGTGATTTAGGCCAAATTATCTCGCAGTTAAGACCCTTTTGTACACCTCAATTTCTTGGTCTAGGTCTAAGTCTCTAAACCCAATTTAAAAAATAACGACACCCAGTATTGTGTCCGAGACCAAGGCTGCCCCAAAATACAACCTTTCCATGGAGTTTTACTTAGACCGAGACCAAGATCGAGGCTACAAGAAATTGGCCTCGTGACCAGCCTTGATACAATCCTGACTGAATCTTTAATTCTCAAGAGTGGTCTTGGTCTTGTAGTTCCTGGTCTCAAAGTTATCAATGATGCACCAACAAACACCTTCCAAACCTTAAAGGCCCACTGTCATGACAGAGTGGAAAAATGCCCTCTTTTGACTCTAATTTTAAAATTGGGGCACTAATGCTTCCCATGATGCAACAGAAAAATCCTGGTGGTGTGATGAAATAGAGCATTTTTTTTCCTCCCGCTATTGGTATTTGGTAGACTATGGCATGGCAACAGTCCATATTTGTGAGTATGCGTCTGTATCTAATGATTAATTCTCATCCTCTTGGTCGTTGAGTTGACCTTTGACAGTGGGCATTTAACTTGGCTTTCCCCCACCGCCGCCGCCCTCTCAGTACTCGTCATCTGAACTAAGCAACGTGGTCTTCTCCGTGTGACCGGACTTCTTCCCGCGACTGCTCCGGCCGATGCCCCCGCCCCCGTTGCTGCTCCCCCCACCCACGGGGTTGATCATCTCTTTGCCGTTGGTCTGGGGGTAGTGGTGGTAGTAGCCCGAGTCCATGTCGTCCGGCATGGTACCCTGCTGCATGTACTGCTGGTAGGCGGGGGAGAAGTTGTGGATGGTGTCGTTGAACATGTCCCGGGGGTTGACGGTGTCCTTCAGGTTGTTGGATATACTCTGCTGCAGGAGGGACGAGAATGATGGAAAAAGAGGAGAAGAAGAGGTAATTCGACTGACCATCAATGCGATGATTGGGCCCTATTGCATAAAACCTTTACCAAAGAAAAACTCATTTTATAAGAAAAGTTTCCAATAACATTGATGTGGATTCAGTGACTCATGAACATTTTTAGAAATCCAACGCTGAAGTTTGAGCAAGTTTGGTTAAGCCATTCAAGATGAATGATGTTTTTTCCAAAAAAATTTAATAAATCGGCATGTTGCCCTCTGTAGATGACAATTATATAGTCATATCATACCAGAAAAACCCTCTATTGATTTTAAATATAAATTTTCATTTTCTGAACTGGCAATAGTGCAACTGTTATAGCACCTTGTAAAATGCATTCATGTTAGCTGTCACATACCTGAGAAACAAAGAAACTAAAATTTCATTTTACATGAAAAATGAAAATTTGTTAAAATTCATGTCAACGGAGAGTTGTTCTCGTATGACACCACAAACTTGAGGAAATTGACATCTACAAGAGGATGAAAAAACAATCAACACAATTTTGAAAAATCATTTCTTCTGAATGAATTAACAAAATTTACTCAAACTTTCATTGTTGAATTTCTGAAAATATTCTGGATTCACTGAATCTAGTCACGTATGGTAAAAATTTCTCCTTTAATCAGAATTTTTCTCCTCTGGTAAAATTACTGGTATGACTACGCTTACTTGAGTTTTCATATTTTACTGGAGATATTCCTTGGGTAAAAGTTTTAAGTAATAGGGAGCAAGTTGTACATAGCACTCTTTCCACTATGCAAACACATGTCCCTGCGATCTGGATACTTAAAACGACTTTCTGTTTCCATCAAGATATTATAGAGCGAAGTGCTAAAACTCACACCAACTTCACCAAGTATTCTCTTATTTGTAGTTTATGAGGAATATACTGCAAGAATGATGCTGCCCCTGTAGATCTTGTGGAATATATCAATCAATCAATCATAATTTATGTAGGGTCTTCAAAAATTATGAATTTCTAGGACATTGTCAACCATTTCCTATATAAGATGGAAATGACATTATTGAAACTGCATACGAGCAGTTGGCAGGATGAGCACCATCTGCCATACAACTTGTGGAAGATCTCTCTCAATGTATTTGGCAAGCCTACAGAACTAGGACAAGACGAATGAACCTAGATCATCAGTAATGAATTAGCTCACGTTAGAATCCCTCAACCTCACTAATTTTTGTGAAACCCCAATCTACTGTATATTTGGCATACTGTAGTTTGCCATGATTGGAGTTTTGTGAATCTCAAAATGTGTAATATTCACAAAACCTACAACAAACAAAAATGTAGATTGATCATTTTACAAGATTTTGAAAATTGGGGAAAGTACTGCCACGTGATACTTCAGCGACTAAAAAATAATTAAAATCATAAAAAGAGATGGCTTCAAAGGTAAAGTTTTAGTTTTCAGGTCTCTGCCATGGACCATTGCTGAAAATCAATATTAATATTAAACATAATCATAATAATAATACATACATGTAATATGTGGATGCCCACAGATGAACCTTGATATTTGTATCCAACCAGAGATATGGGCCACTGCAATCTGTTTTTATGTGAATTAGGTCTCCTAATGGATTTCCTGTGTTCTTTATAAACATTTCATGCAGGGACTTCTCCCTTCAACTGATAATTTCACTTGGACTGTAGGGCAAGGCCATTTATCGTGATTTTCCGCAGTCCCATCAGTGGTATTTTACAAATCCGTAATGATGATTATTTAAATATTACTAAACCCGTAAATCAGGTTTGTTATCCTCATACCATTTGCGCGCTTTTGAGAAAATTAATATATTATGACGGTTACTTATAATGTCGTAACCAAGTACGTTTTATCAGTGTACAAACTACCGCAGACTTTCACCATGTGCAAAAATAAATTACGTGGCTGGAATATCACCCCCTGAGTGCCTGCCAACCTATGTAGTCACAATGCTTCTGTGAATCCCCAGATGTTTGAATAGTGAATACGAACTTCGGTGAGGCGCAACCTGCGTGAATGGCTTTTGATAAATTCATTGAAAAAGAATACTTCCACCAGTGGCATTTCGACGCGTATAATGTAGAGCCACAGGCCTTAATAAATATTTAATAACATAGCTGTAATGACTGATCTAGTGACTAATGTTTGTGTCTGTGAAATTGCTATTGACGCAGATTTCTTCTTTTACGAATGGGACAGAGAACTTGCCTCACTTATTATTTGATAATCTCATCAATGAGCAAATAAAACTTGGAGAACAAATGTGTTTTTGCACCAGCAACTTCATCTTAATCAAATTGCAATGATAGTTTTCAATACCAATGTGGACACTGCGCAATATTTTTTCTTGAGCGTTATTTGGTCAATGCCCTACATTCCAACTGGATATGAAGTCAAAAATTGACAGCACGTATATTCTGCATTTTTTCACATGATTGCTGGAGTGATTAAAACTTGGACCACAAAATGTTAATTGTTTAGGAGAGCAAAAAAAGTTAAAAATTAGATTGCTCCTTCTATAGATAACAGTGGCTTATCTTTTTATTGTTTGAGATTGAAATAAGTATGAGATTTGGGCATGAAAACTTATGGCTTACAAGCTCCAAAATTAACCCAAAATTGGGATCATAAGGGTTTGTCTCCTCCAAAAGGTACATTTTCTTTTCAAACACTACCAGAATAAGTGACACATGATAATCAAATATACTACACAAACTGTTCCTTTAATTGCCCCCAGCACATGGCAAATTTCCACATAGTCACTTCAAATAATGCTCTACATTAAATTTATCCCAATTCATATTCAACATTTTGTACCTCAGAGGAGTAAATACCTCCCCACACAAGCTGCAGAAGCTTTTATGATAGTCACCTGCATCAAGCCCGAGCCCAGCCTCTGGTTCGCCATGAAGGGGTCAAAGGGGAAGGCGTAGCGCAGCCCGATGGCACAGAAGAACATCTACTACTACTATGTACTACTACTATTACTACTATACTACTACTACTATACTACTACTACTCCTACTCACTACTACTAAACTTACTAACTACTACTACTATTACTACCTTATACTACTACTACTACATTGGGCCTACTACTTACTACTACTATTACTAGGCCTACTACTTACTACTACTAGGCCTCCTACTACTACTAACTACTACTACTAAGGCCTACTACTACTTACAACTACTAACTACTAACTTCTGCTACTACTATCATTATAAATAACACATACTTTATGATCCTTTTTAATAGTTACCTGCATCGAGCCCGAACCCAGTCTCTGGTTCTCCATGTAAGGGTCAAAGGGGAAGGCGTAGCGCAGCCCGATGGCACAGAAGAACATCTCAATACAGATCAGGAAGTTCTGGTAGCCAGCGGACACCGTACCGGCGGGTATCGATGACTTGCCGTCTTTGGTCGTGGCAGGGCTGATTGCACCGGCTAGCTCCAGGATGGCTAGCAAAACACCTGTAAGCAGAGATGAGATATGCAAGTTGTATAAAATCACATCATCTCTAACAGTTTAAAAATACCTGGATTCTGTTTTCATAAATTTTGATTTCATTTTTCCTATCTTTCTTTCTTTTTCTTCCTTTACTTATCATCTATTCAGCATTCATTTATTGCTTGATTAATCAATTTCATTTGCATATTAGTTATGATCTTTGATTTGAATTTGGGTTACAATAATTCATATTGTCAGTTTTCATATCATAACTTACAAAAACAATGTCAAAACAATAACCAGTCAGAGCAACTGAATCTATTATTGATATTTGGTGTCAACGGTTTGACTGTACTGCATTGAGTTTGGAGACTACAGTGATGAGGTGCTAACTGGCATCATTTCAGTCAATAGAGGGCGACAAACATACTTCTCTATCAGACAAGTGGTGATCCAAGGAATCATTTCTAAACTCAGCTATTCACTACAGTATTGTAGCATGCACCCTCTCATCTTACATAATGTATATTTGTATGCTATAGGGTATAGAATTCTAAAAGATTTTGTCAATAAGTTTCCTTTATAGGCATTGTATAACAATGTTACCAGTTTAAAAAAACCTGAACTACATGTACATGATTCCCCATGCTACTAGTGTCTCTGATACGGTCTAAAAATGAAGCCCTGAAAAAATTGTAGTTTAAAACGATACAAGAGCCCCGGGGGGCACGACGCTCACCTGAGGTCTCGCAAACTCTCTGTGGTACCCATAGAAAACACATCAGTTATACGTATAGTTTTGGCCCTTGGATCCTGATATCTAGGCACCAACATAGCCAAAGGAACCAGTTGAAAAACTTTGCATCCCCTTGCCATATAGCTGATTTTGCCAAGTTAAATTAAATTCTAACATCCGTTTTTGTAAAAACAAGGCACGACATAGTATCTTAACATTTGACCTTTGACCTACTTATGTGACCTTGACCACCAAATAACATTGAGGTCCCTGTTACGCATCTACCATCCAAGTTTGGTTACAAATGGGCTTCTGGTTAGAGAGTTACCTAGTTTGGGCCCTTATGGGCCCTGCCCCCTGGGCCCTGGGGGGGGGGGCCTGGTGTACCATTCCAAGAACCCTCTATCCCCTCCCCCTGAGGATCATTCCCACCAAGTTTGGTCTAAATCCATTGATGTGAATGTGAGTTATTCCTATAGGGCCCTACCCCCAAACTTTTGCCCCCCTTGGGGGCCAAACGGGGCCACCCTGGGCATTGTCATGAGGAACATTAATTCAGCACATATGGAGGTATCTACACACAAAGTGGCTTAACTAAACATTTCTGGATCTAGAGAAGAAGAAGTTTGAAAACTACCTACTTTTGGCCCTTTAGGGCCCTGCCCCTGGGCCCCTAGGGGGGCCAGGTGTACCATTTGAGAACCCTTGAATCCCCACCCCCTAAGGATCATTCCTGCCAAGTTTGGGCCAAATCCAATCATGCATTTTGAAGAAGAAGCTGAAAATGTGTAAAAGTTTACGCACGACGAACGACGCACAACGAACGACGGACGACGGACAAAAAGCGATCGCAATAGCTCACTTGAGCCTTTGGCTCAGGTGAGCTAAAAAGTGAAAATCATTGAGAGACCATTCCAGCTTTCCCCCAAAATCTGCTGTGTTGCAGAATTTCCTATCGGCTGAGAAGAAATTAATATGCCAACTTTTATCTGCACATATTGTACTAATAACAGCATAACTGTCCAAACTTTTGTGTTCTAGGGTGTTTATTTGTCCATTAAAACACTGTCAGATAGCAAAGTTTGTCAATTTTTTAAACGAGTCTTCCACAGTGTTATATAGCGTCTTTAAAATGGATAGTCATCTGCCTCATAGAAAGCATTATCCTCACTTCCCATCAGGAGGAAAAATACACGGGGGTTTGGGGCGATTTCGCCCCCGTAAATTGTCTTAGGGTTCTATACAAAAGAGTATCTGAAACATGAAAAGTAGCCCCCAAACCGAAAATTTTATTTTTTTTCCCTGCTTCCCATCATGCATTTGCACCTCCATATAACATATATTCTATAGTGTTGAGGAGGGTATAAATTTGGTGAAAATTTATAAAGAAAGTGTACTAAACAAGAAGCTTATACCTGTATCACATGATCCCAAGTTCCAGACATAATACGCTGATTTCAAGAGGCATTTCTATGTCATTACCATGTGCCAAACAAGAAAAACCTATCTGAAACGTATACA
>JZLH01S0607005.1:5736-19966 GCA_001188425.1 Eucidaris tribuloides | reverse complement strand
TTTTTATTGGTATGTCCCAGAAATTTTGACAGCACTCTCGCCCCTCCCCGAACACTTATCTCAGCTCCAACAGAATACTTATTTTTCAAATTATAGTTAAAGGTAAATGACATGATTGGGGGCATTTGTGGGTAGTCCTCAACTTGCATGGTGAACTATTCTAGAATCAAATAACTTGTGCATGCAAGGATTCTGGAAATTTGGTAGTCAAAGTTGACTCATTCTAAAATAACTTCCATCTGTATGCCTTGTGACAGACAAATCTGTTGTGTAGGGTTCTATGGGATATTTTTCGCCGGGCTCGAGAGAAACTAAATGCTAGTATGTTCATGCTTGATTTGGCTCAAGTAAAAAAAATAAAAATCAGAATAAATCCTTCCAGCCAGGAGATACTTTTCAGCTGGTGTATCCATTGATATATCCTTCAACCACTTTGGTTCAAGAGACAGTTTTTTTTTGTTTCTCCCAATCATGTCACTGCCCTAGATAAATTAATTACTGAATAAATAAATAAACAACCAAAAGGAATGAAAGGCCTGGTCATAGTAATCAGTTGATTATTTTTTCTTTCCAGGAATCTTGGAGAAGTACACTTTGATGTTATATTTCTATATTGTTGCAAAAAAAATTGTATTTCGTTTATGCCAAATAAATATGATAATAATCTCATATAGCCGCCTTCTTCCTTTACTTACTTATTAGGTATTTGGTCTTTTATTTTAATTTTGGGGGATTTTTTTTTCTAGTTAGTTCATTGAAAATTGAAACCATGTGGTATTGTAGTCACTCTTTAGTGTACTAGTAGATGAAAGGTGAAACACTTCTTCATGACCCAAAAATTTCTAACAGATCCATCTCCCACACTATCTCAGCTCCACTAAAATACTAATTTTCCAGATTAGTTAAATAAATAAATAAATAAATAAATAAATAAATAAATAAATAAATAAATAAATAAATAAATAAATAAATAAATAAATAAATAAATAAATAAATAAATAAATGAAAGCATATTCAAAAATAAATAAAAGGCATATTCCAAATGTGTCTTACTTATATATCTATGTTTTTACTTCTTTCTTCCTTTACTTATTTAAGTCTTATTTGTATTGTATTTTCAAATTGGGGGCATGGCTTTTTTGGAAATTTCTTTTTTGTACAATAAAATGTGAAGTTGAAGTCAAGTTACCTCTCCCCCCCCCCCCCCCCCAAACGGATTTCTGGCTGTAAATGTATGACTAATGTTGACAAGGTCATTTGCAACAGCAGCAGTTAGGCAAACAAGTTGAAATGTCAACTGGATGCAAAAGGGGCAATTTAAAGCTATTCAGGTCAAATTGGTGGACAATGGAAGAGAAGGTTCTAAATCTCATTGTGTCCAACTCTTTTTGGCATACAGCCCTGTATTTGGAATATTCCACAGTACAATGGGCAGTACATGTATGTATAGTTATCACCAGATACAACAGCAGAAGCAGCAACGGAAAGACAGAGGCAACGCATGTGTATGTGTGTGTGACGATGTGTCAGGTGTGTCTGTAAGCATGGGTGCATGTGTGTGTATGTCTGTGTGTGTGTGTGTGCGTATGTTAATGCTGTCAATCGCGGACGAAAGTCTGACACTCCACTATCAGACCGTGGATGATGTCTGAACCGAGGACGGTCCACGGTTCATAACCTAGTGCAAACGCTTGCAAATTTAAAAAGCAATCGTTTGAGGGCATCATCATTTTTTTTTTTTACTGTGCACAAAAATCGTCCTCGGTTGCCTGTTAAAAATCAAACATAAAATTTTATACACATGGGTGTCCCCGGTTGGAACCGAGTGTGTCCGTGGGTGATTGTCGAATATCACATACATAGGTCCTCATTTGCATATTATTAATCAATTAAAAATTACATCCTCGATTGATGGGAAAAACATGTATGTGTGTGTGTGTGTGTGTGCATGTGTGTCGGGGAATCAGTATCTGAGACATATTAATATTTCAGAAATATGAAAAAATATATCACCAATGAGACATATTGTGCTTTTCTGCATATTTATTACAGTACTCTTCAATTTTTCCATTTGCAAAATTCATACAAAGTCTATGAGATGAAATGAAAATTATTGAAAATTGTGAATAAAGTACACCATTAATAAAACCAAGTTCAAGTTGTATGTACACTTCTTACAATAAATAGGCAAAGGTTTATATATACATTTATCAACACAAATACTTGTAACACCATTATACAGAATAGTATCACCAGATCAAAATAGTGATTTTTTTTTTACTTTCTTTTTTATTTATTTCTTTCAATAAGATAGAGATAAACTTTAAAGCAAACTTGCATTTGCTGGTGCTATTAACCTTATAGCTGTGTTAAACTGAAAATGTCAAACCTGCTTGTTTTGGATATCATAACTCATATCAAGTATCTATTGCAAATATAATCTGTTATTTCCTCATGATGAAAGCCAATTAAAATACAAGCATTAATTTTTGTTATTTTTTTTTGCAATCCAACTTCTAAACATAGTTCATTTTACCAGTTGTTTCAATGCACTCAACAGAGTTAAATATTCGTACATCATACAAGAATGACATATAACAGGGCTCCACACTACTTTTTTTCAAACTTGCCCTTTGGGGCAAGTAAAATTATTACTTTCAGATTTTTACTTGCCCGAGTGAAAATTTACTTGCCCAAAAATAAACAATTTAATCATAACATTAAAAATGATTTCTCACTAAGTTTAACCAGTAGGCCTCTTCATAGCATTGGATGTTTGTTAGTTTAACTCTGGAGTTTGTAAAAGGTGTGATTTATGAATTAAAGAAGTCTTAAAAATTGAGTATAATAAAGAAAATATGAAAATTAAGTAGTTTTAAATCAACACTGCAACACAAAATTTGTAAGACATTTTTGGTTCTTGTTGGTGGCAGATTTTTATGTTGTGTCATTTTATAATCAAAATTTTTCTTGCACAATCGCGCGAAGTAAATTTTTAACATGTTTGAGTTTTTACTTGCGGCCGGACATGAAATTTACTGTGCCCTGGCAACGAGCAATGTGCTAGTGTGAGCCCTGCAGTAAAAAACTGAAGATGAATTTGGTTCACTGCAATCCATCAATATCAGACCAAGCTTGGATCATGACATGATTGCACATGTGCGAGTAACTATCAATTCTGACACCTAGTTGTTACAGGCATTAAACGCGCTTGTCGCTGCTTGCTACGCAAATCAGGGTCTGAACAATGCTGTGCTGCAGGACTAGTTCTTCCAGTAGGCCTCCTTGTGTATAGCTAGCTCCGCGTAGCACACCAGACACTGATGCAACAAGATTATCTGGCTCGAAGGCAGCTGTAAAATTTAAAGGCCAAAATAAAGTCTGTGCCTGCCAGACTAGCTGTACACCCACTTCCTATGTTTGTGAGCGCAAAAATTTTTATGCAAGGAGGATAAATCAGGTATGTCTCAAGATAAGTTGTAATATTCTGCTCGCTGATTCTTCGATGGGTTTACTTATCAGAGGTTTGAATACCAAGTAGATTACACTGCATGTAGTTTACTGACACTTGTAAGACATGCAGAGGGCCTATACAATCCTTGCTGCGAAACACTGTTTTAGGCAAACACAGATCCAGAAGCATTGTAGGGACTTACAAATTACTAGATTCAAATGACCTCTTTTCTACATTGATTTTGATCTTATGCAAATAACGTTAACCTTTCATTAATATATACTTGTTCATACTTAATACATTGTATATATCTAATAGGCAATACCGTTTATAATTTACAAAGCATAATTCTAGCCAATAAAATTGAACAGGTATGAATTAAAATCAGCATTTAATAAATCAATATATTTTTTAACTGATTACATAGATAAATTACATCTCATATACCTTTGAGCATGTATACAGAGTTTAGCAAAACTTTATGCGACTGTGAATGTTCAACAATCATTACAGCATATTCAAAAGCAATTCGCTTCATCAGGATTTCTGCATACAGAATTCCCTCCAATTAACAAAACAAGAAAATCAAAAACAAAAGTCCTTTTCCAGAATGAAATTAAAATCAATATCAGTGACGAGTTCTTGGACTGTAAGAAAGCCGAAAGTGTAAATAACCCCAGTGAAAAAAAGTAAAATCTTCAGAGCCCATAACCAAATTGCGAGTGCATCACGTCATGTTTTAGTTGAAATTGTGGCAATACGTACAGCATACACGACAGAAAACCACTCTGTCTAAATGTGGATAGCGCTAAACATTACGGAGCTTCAGATTTAAAAAACTGTCAAAATTTATATATCTGACCTACATAACATGTTAGCATAGTGTATTCATATGCGACAAATAAACACCTAGAATAGAAGAAAAGTTGGAAAGTTACACTGCCATGCAAGTTATGCATGAATAAACAATTAAACTCGGGCGAGTTTAAATAGCCTAGGTGTACCACACAGTAAGTCTATGGGCAGAAAGATGGAGTAGGTGAATCCGATCAACTTACGATTTTCACTTTTTTAAAGCACTAAATAATCATTTTGAAAATACAATTTTTTTCAGGGCGTTATTTTTAGACCTTATCAAGGACAATAGTAGCATGGGGAATCATGTAGCTCAGATTTTTTTTTAACTGGTGTAAATGTTAGTCAATACCTTTAAAGGTAATATGACAATGATTGGGGGTAGTTCCTCAACTTGGGCCTGATATCTACTCTAGAATCTAAAGTAACTATGCAAGGCTTCTCCTGTGAAAATCTTGTAGTCTAACACGTTCACTCATTCTAAAACAAACAATGTCAATATCATAGGTAGCATGGAAACCTGCCTGTGGTGGCTCTCCTATGGGCTTATTTTTATCCTGACCTCGGCAAAGAAGAAGATACTCCTATGTTTATGTTGATTCTCCTTAAGTAAAACAAATTACAGAACAAATCCACCCAGGTGGGAGATCCACATCTGCTAGTGGAAACAGCTGGTATATATTCAACTCATTTGGTTTCTTGATGGCATTTTCAAGTGTTCCACACAAATGATGTCAACTAACCTTTAAAGGCAGGGCATCTCTTTTGCATGCCTAAAAATTAACATTGTGTAAATACAATGGCATTTAGAAGAAAATGCCATCTGGGAACCTTTAGCAAAATATAGGAGCTATAAACTCAGTTTTAGTGGAATTATAGTGACCATTAGACACTGATTTGAATTTTTTTCTCGCGAGAAAAAAATTCCTACCATAGAATGTACACAAAACGGCTATTGTTTTTCTTTCGCATTTTTCAAATTCTAGGTAATTACTGACCCCCTCATTTCACAGACATGCCCTTCATCAATAGCCCAAAGGCATGGGTTATCTTTTCCTGGTCTGCGGGGATGTTTGCAAATGAGATCCACTGCCTTTAAAGCATAAAACCATTATCAGTAAAATGGTAACACAAGGAAACTTTACACTTCTTAAAATATTGTTATAAATAAATAATGTACAGTACATAGTTGGTTTATATGCAACACGTTATGCTACCACAATGTTTCTTAACATTCACATTATCACCCAACAAAACATGAAAGTAAATCTAATTGACTTCCCACAATTGACCAAGTGTCAGTCCTCATGCTTTCTATTTTCACTTCATAATGAATGATCGAGCCAAATATTCGTAAGGATGTATCCCTAACAAAATATGGAAATTTTCTATTTGAAAAAAGAAGAGGGAGCTCAGTCATCTATTTGACAGTTTTATAAATGTACAGCATTATAATGTACAAAAGTCACCACATTTTTAATCTGCTTGACTACCAAGCAAACATGAAAGCAAAAATAAATAAAATTCACATTTACAATTTACTGTTACTATTGCAGATACAAACTAGACTTCATATTAACATTTTAGTTGATGGCATGTATATGTGTAGTCTTACATCCACCCCCACCTACCCACCCAATCCTCTATCACCACATCAACACCAAGGCCCAACTGGTTTACAACAATTTAATTCATGCTAGCTACATTAACATACAAATAAACAAAGCTGAAGCTAGCTTCCAACTGATATAGACATAAGGCAAAATCTGCATGTTGGTGGAAGGTAAATTCTGAACTATCCATACACAAATTGTAATTTTCAACACACAAGTTCAAAATTAAAATGAAATTAAAACAGAAATAGTCAAGTGAGGGGGAAACATTTCACAGAAAACTTTTACATTAAATTCGCACAATTTAAAATTCAAGGAATAAAATTCATATAGTGTAAATTTCGTGTTCCCGATGAATGAAGGTCTACCTGATAACCGGGGACTTATACAAAAAGTACAATAACATGGGTATTTTTTGGGGGAGGGGGGTTACTTTGAATAGCTCTTCATAAATTACTATATTCCATGGACACAATATCAATATTCTGTAACTTTTGTGTCCAGCACTTCAGTCTACAAAATTGATAAAGCAATGATAAAAGTATTAGACTATCAGATCAATCACATAAAACAAAGTGAATCAAAGCAAGTCAAGAAAGGAGGGAGAAACAGCAGAAGAAGGAAAGACAGATAACTGACAAAATAAAAGTAATGCTCCCACATTATATGCTCATTGGACCAGAGCCCGCACAAGCTAAATCAATCTAATTTGCAAAATATTTATTGAAATATTCACCCTTTTTTAACATCTCAACGCATACAGTCACTGGACAGGGCAGACATAGCAATTTACAAACACGTTTACCATGACTAACACGTCCATACAAACAATTCGCAGTATTATTACCAATTAGAATGTATTATGTACATGAATATAGCAGGATATTCTTAATTCAGTAAAGGCACGACGCAACAAGAGAGATCAAATAATAGCATGCATCATGTTTCACAGTGAAATCATTATCACATATAGATGTTCTACACTTCTACTGTACACTTACATCATAATCATGAAGTCACACCATTATGCTATCAACTGCGCAAAACTTCACATGTATCTATTTCATTCTATTTGTCTGCAATGTAGCACTGTAGCCTGTAGGACTGCAGCAAATGTACTACTGTATTATGCCATATACCTTTTGTACACATATTTTTGTGATGTTGCGTAAAGATAGGTAGTTTGCAAGGGTTTATTTATGCAATGTTTTCTAGGTTTTAATTCAGTTTGTTCAAGTACCTTTAGAAATGATTTTTTTTTCTTTTTTTTTACACATTGCAAAATTCACAATTTTAAATTAAACCACTGTGAAATATACAGCCTATGGTTTTCAACATTTCATGTTCAAATCTGATATCAAATAGCAAAAATCTTATTCCAGTTTACAAATATTCATGCATGTACAGTAACAATTCCATTGGTATGCAATTGTTTCATACCTTTAAACTTGACTGTGGCTCACTGAAGAAAAAAATAACCTGGTGCACTACTTGGAAACATACACTAATGATAAACATTCAGTATTTTCATATTTTGTTAATCTCTCTTTCAAAATAGCATTGACAATAGTGGATACTCCTAATATATATTTAATCACTGCTTTTATGATTTCCCATTTTGAAATATAATACACATATTTCTCTTTGACTGATTGGCAAGATTTGTTAACATTTTGCATAATGTTTCCAGACCTAAACTGTGGGCAGAGTTGCTCAGTTGCAACCTTTCATCCCAATAACTGTGAAGTTTTTCTAGGAAAGTGTATGGTCCAAATGGATAACAGTTTTGTTTTGATTTGATTTTTTATTTGATGTTGATTGGTATCTGTCAAGTACAAATGAGTATCATATTTCAGATTTTGGACATGGATGTCATAGTGCTGTAACAACTGAATACAAGGATCTTATTCTTCTTTCCTTATAATCAAAATTCACATACTACATTTCAATCTGATCAAGTGTTGTGACTTGTGATATGGTTGGGTAATCTCTAGAGTTGATATGAAATAACAAAACCATTTTAATTTGCAAATACCATGCGATCATTTGATACCCTAACTAAACATCTTCATGCCGATTCAAATAAGTGGCTTGGTGCTATATATTATACATAGCATAAGGCACGCTATGAGTTATGAACATGGCTGATGTGATGCCTGGAAGTTTAAAAAGGGAGGACAAAACATTATCAAGACAGCATTTCAGCTAAGAAAAGTATTTAAGGTGTCACTTAACTCTCTCAGTACCATCAAAACAAGTCTCCACAAATTTTGCACATGATACTACTGTCCCCAACCTAAATATCACATTACTGAACAGATCAAATTGGGATTTTTATTTTCAATACACTGTACTTAAAAAGCAACCATATAAGACCAGCTGAGAATGAATCATGCTGCATATAACCACACTGGTTACATGACCAGCATGATTCCCCTGATTATATGCAAGTAACAACATTGGAGCTTCTTTGCCACTGTGCTTTTCTCAATATCATAATATCCCTAGTGATTGGAAGCTTGTTGAACTAGCGCAATCTACTATCACATACACTAATGAAATGAAACAGACCTCTTCACTTCAAGGATACACGAGTCAGATAATGTCAGATATGTCTAATAGTGATGATAGGAGTTGGAAAAGTGTGTACAAACTGTAAATCCAAACTGGATTCGGTAACAGATGTAGTTTCAATAATCTTCATCTTGTAGAAAAGTCAAACAGAAGACACTAAAAAACCTCCTCCTCAGACAGTTTGCAGTGGTGGCTGTAGCTGTCCATTGTCCAGTTGGTTGGCCATGCATTCGAGTTCCTCAAGGCCTCTGGTCTGACTGGCGGTCTTGTGCGACACCAGTTTGCGGTAAAAATGCACCGCAAACAGAAACAGTATGACGAGGACAGGCACCGTGATGGCAGTGGCCGCCCAAGCAGCGTGCTTAAAACCGGCCATGTGAAACTTCACCCAGGCGAGGAGGATGATTTCGACGAGGGAGAAGATCCACGACAGCTCGATGTAGAAGGACAGCTATCATGGGGCGATCTGGAAACGGCGTTACATTGTACTGACGGCTTCAATGTTGGGCAAGATGCAGGTACTGATCAGGAGGGCAGCCATGTGAATCACAACCAGGATGGTGGTGTTGATACTAAAGGCAATCATCAGTCCGTCATACTGGTCAACTGCAGAGCTCTGATCAAGCTGGACCTCCACCATAGCCACCTGTAACAAGAAATACACAAAGAAAAATAAAACATAATGAAAAAATTAAATACAAATCTCAATAAACTCATCATCAAATAACTAGCAATTGGTCTCTGTTGAAGACTAGTTGTAAAGGATTCCCCAGACCAATTTCATGCACCAGACCAGGGCCACAGTTGAGTCCTCATTACAATCCGAGTCCAAGTTCCAGTCGCTGCACTACTTCTCAAAGTCCAAGTCCAAGTCCGAATCCAAGTCCAAGCCCTTGATGTCATTCTGGAGTCTCAGCCCAAGTCCTTTACAGTGATGACACAAGGAATGTAAATAAAAGTGGGAAGGGGCAAGCACAATAGTAATGAGTTAAGAATTGGGTATTGACCTAGTGGGTCAAGGGGCAACTCCCCGGCTAAGTTCATGCTTTGAGCTTCATGAGTGCACACTGAGGTAAAAAAACTAGGCTTCTCTATGGGCTTATTATCTTTTAAACGCATTAAACTATATTGCAGCACATTTTGCAATACATTTGAATGCATTTAAGATAAATTATTATATTTCACATACTAAGAATCTTGCTATAGGATTGGCCAAGAGTTGATCACGTGATAGAGTGGAGTTTTCCCCATCAGATCACTCGAGAAGAAAAGTTTGTTACACTCATTAGATAGTCAATTGATAGTCCCAGTGTTTATTTATTTACATTTATTTACATTTATTTCGCGCACACTCAAACTAATTGCTAATTGACGCATTAGGACTGTGTGTACTGAAGAGATCAGCGAAACACAAAATTACTAACACCACTGCGTCGGTGCAGTCTGCAGCACGCATAGTTTTGTGAGCGCAATATGCAACATGATGTATGCTATCTTGCACACGCGCGCGCATTGAACGTCCCTGGTGGTGCACACCCACCAGACCAGTTGGTCAGGCATTAGACCGATGTAATCCGTCGTTTTATTCGGGGGCTTCTCATTTTTAACAATATTGACATCATCAGGCTGATGATGTCGATATTGTTATAAATGAGAAGCCCACGAATAAAACAACGGATCGTTTTATTCGGGGGCTTCTCATTTTTAACAATAATATTGACATCATCAGGCTGATGATGTCAATATTGTTAAAAATGAGAAGCCCCCGAATAAAACGATGGAATACATCGGTCTAGTCAAGCATGTATTCCATATTCGGGCCCAAAGGTCTTTTTCAGAGAAATATAGAGTACATTTTTTTTCTTCAGTTAAATGGCTTCTGATGTGGAATATAAAGCAAATAATCACCTTTTGGTTTCAGGCCATACAAGAGCATGATTTTACTTGCACGGTTGCACCTCTTCACTAGTTTTTATTTGTAAATAGCAATCTCACAGTACACCATCCTGTTATTGTCTGCACCATCACCTGCTATCACTGCACATCCCATCCCAGTTTAGCTTGGTAAAGCTGCTTCAGGGATTACTACTTCAAGGTTCAAGGTTCAAGGCGACGAGACGTCCTCTTTGTACTTCCTCGGCGATCTGAATGTAGGCTATACATTAATTATACGCTATCTTTCCTCAGTCAGGCTCAGCTTCCCTTCAGAAAGATAGCTAGATTAGTGATTACATCCAGATCGCCTCAGACATGTCAGAAGTGATACTCATCCCATCACCTTCACCAACAGTAATTATTTGCTAAATCATATTCATACTCATACTCATAGAATATGAACCGTAATTGCGTGCCAAGCAATAGCAGTTAGTCCTACGGCTACAACTTAGTCACAGCTTGAATCAAATAAAGTAACGTTACTAGATTATCATTACTTGTGACTAATTTCACAGTCAAAAATGCCCGATATTGCCTTGCAGTCTAGTATTGGAAAGAAATGGCAATCAGTGAAATCGATATAACTACCGGTAGATCTAGACTAGTCAAAGATGTTTTTCTACCTCATACCTGATGTTATTGAACATAGAATCTAATTGATAAGGTGTTCTGGTGTTGACCTCGGTGGGAAAGTAACCGCATTGCAGTTTTCTGGTTTGGGGGCTGGCATTCGCGTGGCATTCGCGGTGCATATGTAAGTGTAACGTCAGAACGAAGTATTACTACATAGTACACGTACAATATACCGAACTCACCATGCAATCTGCAGCAAAGCAGATGTCCGGCTGGAAGCCTTTAGTTTCGCTCTGCTCAGGTACAATCTGCGCCAATTTAGCGCTTGTGCGGAGTGTTGGTTCGACATCTCCTTCACGTAGGATTGATATACCCAATCCGAGTAACTGGTGCTTTGCCCCTGGGACTGAATTTTGGCAGATTTTTCGATAACGTCACACGAAAGAAACTTGCCAGGCACGATCCTGACCCTGTGCCCTTCGATTCCACGGACTTCGACCGCGGGCCGTTTTGAGCTACTTATCGGTGCATTCAGCCCTAATCTTCACGAGTATACCTCTCCTGTCTTCCGGATCAAAACAACATGCATGGGCACACGAACTGCATGCTGCGAGCCTGCGACAAAAATCAGAGCTTCCGCCCTCTACGGTTAATAAAGCCAGCAAACGAAAGGCCGCTAAATCTGCGTTCAGAGAAGAATGTGAAAAAGAAAACTGAAAGTTTGCGCAAATTTGACTGAACCATTCAGTAGTTATGAATCTCCGGTATGAATCATCGTTACTTTGTCACGTTTGTGATGAGAGTGTAGAAACCATAGAGTTGTATATTTAATACCCAACTCTATGGTAGAAACTCTCTATTAGTTTTGTGCACTTTTAATGGTAACATTTTTTTCTCTCTCTCTGATGTTACTGTGTTAGTTGGCAAACCAGTGATTTCAGAAAAGCATGAATAATCATTTTCGCCCAGTGTTACATATACTTAAACAAAGATCGAGAGAAAACGGGATTTTGGATGATGAATGAGAAAAGATGAATTATTTAATGTAGAGTCAATGGATAATTCTCCACACTCATCCACTGGCTCTCAGAGTCTCCGTCACAAAAAGTAGAGTTGCCAATATTATAATCCATAAATTGATTATCATTAAAATAAACTTTGAACGTAATTTTCACGATTGGACCCACTCTATATTTAGCCCACGTTGCCATGGTAACGACCAAGCGTCGAAAGTCAGAAATATAATTTCCGAAAACTACCTGTTGCTTTCCAACGGTACAAAGAAATCTGATTGGCCGCACCGTGGGTGCAGGCCCTTTTGAGGACTAATAGCTCATGGGTCGGAGGGTGCATGAGTATCAACTGTCAAGGATATAGCTGGATCAGTCTGTGTTTTTGTTGAAAAAATGGGGGAAATTATGTAAACGAGTAATATGCATAGAATTGAGCAGCATATTTGACATTGTAATGACAACTTTTTACACTGGTTACAAAGCTCAAAAAATTAGTCACACCGTTACCATGGAACTGCCCAGCCGTTTTTTTTTTTTACACATTTTGTCATTCAGAATAATTTACTTTCGGATAGATGCGCCTGTCCTGCGAATTTTCAAATTTATAACGCTAATACTTTTACCTCTCCCCACTAGGAATTTTGACAAACACCCAACGAATTCCAAACGAAAATTGGCAATATTACTACTACATGTATATGCACAAACTGTCTAAAAAAAAATGAATGAAAATATTGAGTAGGCCTACATAGTGAATTTCAGAAAAGACTGGCAACTCTATAACCCTAACTCTTTGTCTTCTGAGATATTGTCACCGTCGCCGTAGCAAATGTCGGATCACCAACAAAACAAAAGAAAACAAAGCATAATAATCTTGCGCGGATAATATTTAAGTTTATTTTTTTTTACGAAAACAGGGGTGGTGCCAGAAAACCCTTGGGGTCAAAATGTCGAAAAGACCTAACATTTCATGAATTACACTGCAAAAACCCCATGGTTTTTGTATTTTGAAAATTGTAGTGGGCAGCTGCCCCTGCGGAAATAAATGTAGTAAAGAAAAACCTCATAGATAACGCATTGCAGTGGCCCCCACTCCGGGATTTCAAATCATTATAGGCCTATTGTGTGCAATGTCCGAAGCTTTTGATTCAATTTGAAAAATTTAACGTCGTTGTTACTCAGGTGAAGGTTCAAATGGCCGTTACCAATTTATTTGGCACCAATTATTCAATTACAACGAAAGGAAATGGTCTGAAGAAAACAACAATAACGGCCCTGAATCATACGGAGCAATTCCACATATTCTTTTCCTCATTAAAATGAGGTAAATGCCATCGTGAAAGATGATGTACCAGAGGCATGGACAAAGGAGACGAATGTACATCTGAGAAAAACTCAATATACGGAAAAGTTTGCTCCAACGAGACGCGTCTGGATCCCCCAGTTAATAGACTACAACAAGTATTGGAGTATTAGGCCTACCCCCCCCCCCCCCGGGGGGGGGCACTGTGCACCATGCGCGTGTATGGACTTTCAAAACGGGACCTAAGCAATTATCTGTCGATCTCAGAATACCCTAAACAAGTACCGTAATTATCGGCCATTTCAGAATAACCTAAACAAGTATTCAAGTTTGAAAAGATACCCTTTTAAAGTAAACCTGTTAAAGACACTATATAACACTATGGAAGACCCGTTTAAATAATTATCTAACTTTGCTACCTGACATTTCTGACAGTGTTTGAATAGACAAATAAACACCCAGTGGCGTATCTAAGGGGGGCAGAGGGGGCACGTGCCCCGGGCGCCACTTTAAGGGGTGCGCCAAAAATACAAAAAAGAGAAAGAGAAAAATAGAAAAAGGAAGGAAAATTATGAACCTTATAAGAATTATGCGCCCTCCCTCCCAGTCCACAGGGTAAAGTGCGTTAGAAAATGGGTTTTATAGGGTTACGAGTACATAAATTTTCTAAAGCTCGATCGCTTCGCTCCCTCGCATAATATTTTGCAAAAACAATCTATTCCGCTCGATCGGTCTTTCCTTTGAATTTATAGTTACATCAATAACTTGGCCGGGGGGGGGTGCGTTGGCAGGGGCGGATCTAACTTTTTGCTAAGGGGGGGGGGGGAGTTGACCCAGGGGCATCGATCAATTTTTTCGGATGGGGGGGGGGGTAAAAGGTGAAGAAATGTCAAATTCACGCCAAGTTGCA
>JZLH01S0606998.1:0-12720 GCA_001188425.1 Eucidaris tribuloides | reverse complement strand
TCCTTCCTTGTTGCTAAGGAAGATACTATTTATTATGGGCCCTACATTATCATGCTAACAGCAATTTCATTTCACTTGTGCCGCCCAAGACATCTGAGCATCAGTATCTGAGGGAAAATCAGTAGCACCATATATCTTAATACACACTTCACACAAGAAGGACATTTGAAATACACTTATTCAAGCTAAATTATTGTTGAGTGAATGACACAAGTTAACAATGCACTGAGGAAAGGAACAAAAAGACAAGGGAGAACTACGAAGGGAAAAGTGAATGGATGCCAGACAAGGGGACGGGACAGAGGGAAAACGGGAGTAGCTGTTCAGCACAAGTAACAAATGTGCACTTGCCTTGTGGGACAGACTCTGCCCATCTGGGATCCGAGGCTGGGAAGTCATCGATGAGCTCCTGGCTAAGCTTGGCCACGGCCTGGTCAAGTGAGGAGTTGGTTTTACCTCTCTCGAACGTGTCCTGCATGAAAAGCTCCTGGATGAGACTCTCTGCCTTACCCTGAAATCAGTAAGAACATAGTAACCCGTTGAAGACGATATGAGTTTGATATGACATGCATTCTCCATAGACTCCAGCCAAATTATCTCACATGTAACAGGTCAATATATTTTCATCTATTGTGGGTATTTATCCTTGTTTCCAACATCTCCTATCATTCACATTTTTAATGACTCCTTCAATCAATAGCTAAGTAGAAGGTGAGTTCAATATCTGCGAAGAAGTAATTAAGATTGAAATAGCATTTTAAAAAAAGGTTTATGAAGTAGAAGGTGAGTTCAATATCTGCGAAGAAGTAATTAAGATTGAAATAGCATTTAAAAAAAAGGTTTATGAACCCTTTGTACACGAATGTTGCAATTTTGCACATTCGTACACTTAAATTCAGCAATCGCAATAATTAGATTTCTCCATTACGTTTGTGCTAGAAAAGCTAACAAATGGCCACAATGCTTATACAACATCTATAGAATAATTACCAGTATCAATGGTGCAATAAGGAAAGCTAGATTTTAAGAAAATATCAAAATAACAATCATCATTATGATCTTCCCAGAATTAATTCAGCGTGCAAAGAATTAACCCTAATCAGGTTAGGCTTTTTTGGCTATGCTATATCTGGGGGGGGGGGCGAGGGCGGATTCCGCCCGCCCCCTGAGATCTCCGCCGTCGATCGCGCGATCGCTCCGAAAATCGGCACGCACATTACCCATCACGTAATCTACAAAACTGTATAGTTAATTACCAGGAATTAATTTCATATCAAATAATTATGCTAATTTATGCATAAAATCATAATTAAGCTGTAAATCACTAATTAAAGCTCCAACACTGCTAATTTTTGTGTCTGGACACTCTTTTTTAGCATTCTTAACAAGTTTACTTCGAAAACAAGACGTTGCCGTTCACCAAACCGAGCGGTCTCGCCTGATGGTCCGCGATCAATAAAACAGTGCAATTGACCGGTTTGACCCACTGAGTGACCTTTGACCTCTCCATCCTCATCAACAAGACATGAGAGCGTATTTTCCCACTGATTGTTTGATCCCAGTTTGCAACAAAATTGATGCAGAATACATGTATTTTTAAACTTTTGACCCTAGATGACCTTTGACCTCATCATCCTCCATCAACACACCATGCATGCGGTTCACCAAGGATCATTTGGTACTAAGGTGAATACAATTGATGTAAGAAATAAAGAAATGAGCAGCCATGGCCCTATAATACATTTGACTTTTGACCTAGATGACCTTTGACTCATCATCCTCATCAACACACATGTGGTATTGACCTAAGCGACATTGTGTACCAAGGTGAACACAATTGATGCACACAAACAGAGTAATGCAGAGCAAATTAAAACATAATCTCATATCATTTTGGACCTTGTTGGACCCCCTAGATGACCTGTTGACCTCCATCATCCTCATGGCAACACACATGTGGTATTACCGAGGATCACTTTCTACTAAGTGTGAACACAAGTGATGCAGAAACTAACGAGGAAATGAGAGCATGTTACGCATTGGCCTCATATCACTTGACCTTTTGACCCCTAGATGACTTTGACCTCACCATCCCTCATCAACACATGTGCGTATTTACCAAGCATCATTTGTACCAAGTGTGAAACAAAAATTGACTGCACAAGATAAGGAAGATGACGAACGAAAGTTAAAAAATACTTTAAGAACTAGCTACATTCCCTATGACAAATTGACCGCTAGATGACCCAGATGACCCCTGCCATGACCTTTTGACCCAATTACCTTTAGGGGGGTCGCCACCACTGATCTTGTTACCAAGTTTGGTTTGAATTGAAGCAACACTTCAATTGACAGTCATTTACCGAAAAACTTAACCAAGAATGAGCGGTACATACTACATACTACATACTAGCATACTAACATATACATACTACATACAGAAAAGTGATTTCATAGTCTCTTCCTGAACACGTCCAGGCGAGACAAAAATCTAGAATCAAAATTGATTTCCTATGTATTTTATTGTTTTTTCAAATTTCTTATGTATTTCTTTGTTTTTTCAACCTTTTGTTTTCTATTGTTTTTTTGATGAAATTTGTTGGGGACACTTTTGCGGTCATAAACAGCACAAAATGAATTAATTTCAACCAATAAAAGTAAAAATAATCAGACATTTATGAATTTTGGCTGAAAACACAATTTGTATTGGAAATGTACACAAAATCACGTTTTTGAGCGATTTTTGGGGTGACATGCAAGTACAAAATGTTACGTAACTTGGGAACCGCGTACCCGGACGTCGCAAATTTGGTCTCAAAAGATGCACGACATTCAAGAGAATAAAGTTATGAAACGCCGTGGCAACTGCTTCGCGCGTCGCAGACATTTTGCGCGAAACGTCTAGGGGGGGGGGGCGTATTCCGCCCCCCCCACGCCTTTTTAGGGTTAAGCTTTGACCTTACAGAGATGTCCTCCAGAACCCACTGGCTTCATTCATATCTCATTCAACAATTTTTGGACTCATTGAGTAATTGTAATATTTGTAACTGATGTTATATAATATAGACAGACATGGCATTAGTAGATAGAGGCTTTTTACTTTCAACCTATGACCTTAGAAAGATTTCATCCCCAAACAATTATCCTGTTTGTTTGCACAAACCACATCTTTGTAACAATTTTCAAGACCACCAAACAACCAAAGCTGAAATAGCATTTTAAGACAAATATCACTGACCTCTGACCTCAATTAAATTTTATTCCAAATCCACTGGATTTCCCTGGACACATGCATCACCTCTAATTTATTTTTTAGGACAATTGCACAATTGTACCAAAAGTCTAAAGATACAGTCAGAATGGTATTTTTCCTTTGGCACAAGCCCCACCCACTTAAAACAATTTTTACAGAAAAAATCTTCACAAATTTTGGTATAATCCTACTCACAAGAAAATAAAACGAAAGACAATGCAGACAGATACTGATGAAAAACATGACCTCTCACTTTTAGTGGAGGTCATGATGTGGTGTGTATAGTATGAAGACCCCAGTGCTCTGTTTTTCTAAAATGAAAATTCTGTGTTCTTCCGGGTTCTGAACTTGGAATTCTGTGTTCTTCTGTGACATGTACAAAACATGACAAAGCAATTCACAAAGTGATCAAACTCGGCATGCACGCACTGCCACTGTACTGTGTGGCTACTGTACTGTGTGGCTATGCAACACACTGCAGGACACATGAGGTATCTGAACACTGCAAACAGGTTTAATCCATATTTTGCACTGATGCATGTTTTTTTTGTTTTTTTAAGCTTTGGTTTTTTTATGTTGTTTGGCTGTATTTTCAAAAGTCACATTGTTTTGCATTAAAAAAAATCATATTTCCTGAATTCTTCCCAAATTCTCTGAATTTGTTTGGTTTTCTGTACTGCAGAAAACTGGGGTTGTCAGTATAGTACTTACAAGATCATGTTTACATGAGTGCAGGAATGCCATCTTAAGTCCCTGTGTCTGATCATCACCACCTGCATCCAGGTCAGGGAGGTCTGGTCTCCCAAGCACCGGGGTCGCTACTGATGCTGCAGCAGATGCCGGTCTGCTC
The DNA here is from genome assembly GCA_001188425.1 of Eucidaris tribuloides. Taxonomy (NCBI): domain Eukaryota; kingdom Metazoa; phylum Echinodermata; class Echinoidea; order Cidaroida; family Cidaridae; genus Eucidaris; species Eucidaris tribuloides. The sequence goes on along the minus strand of JZLH01S0606998.1, from coordinate 8,617 downwards.
CGAGATGAAAATGGGGTCACAAATGATGTCTGCTGCTGCATTGATTGCTGTTAAAGTGATAAATGGATTTGAGTAGTTGTAGTAGTAATGTAGAGATCCAGGTTTTAAACCTGGTTTTGAAGACTAATATAAGGGCTTCTTAATTGAGTATCAGGCAATGTAAGGTCAAGCTACATATGTTACTTTTATTTAAGCTCCAGGCCCAGTTTTAGTGTTGGAAATCTTTCGAGGCCCACTCTAACTCAGAAATAATTTGAACATTGACCTTTATATTGACCATGTGAAAGAACCGTTTCACTATCACAAACTTAACAAGCAAGCGAAATCACTATTGAACACTCCTTGCTGTAGATATACTAGAAAATCACAAATAATTCAAAGTTCAAAGACCTTTGACCTTTAACCTTGATATATTTTGGCAAAAATATACTTCTGCCCAATAATAACTTTTGTAAGAATCCACAAAACCAATGGAACCCTTAGCTGTATGTAATCCAGAAATATACAAATTCAAGCAAAGTACATTGACCTTCACCCCAGACCCCTAACAGATTTTGACCAATATCTTATCAGTTCATTTCGACCTAATGCTGCATGCCTGGGCCAATTAAGATTAAAATCCACCAAGGGGTTTCCAAGGTATCACGATAACAATATCAGGGTGTATGGATGGATGGACAATCTGAAAGCATAAAGCTTCCTGCCTCTTGGAAGTGGGGCATAAAAAATATTACAAATTTAAAACATTACAAATATGTTGCTCACCTCTAACTTTGACATTCCTCCAACTCTACTGTCATCCATACTAAAAACAAAACAAAACAAATTTCTTTTTTAAAAACATGAAAAGTGAATGAAACTTTTACTAGTATCAAGATTCAAGTCACTTTGATTTTCAGATTAATTCTTTATGCACCACACTAAGAATCATTCACTATCTTAGATTTGTAATTAATTAAGTTTTGACAGAAAACAGAAAATACTGGGAAAGTTTACAGTATGAAGAAACTTGGTTCACAGAAATGCTAGTCATCCTGCTATGGGCACTATTATCAATGTGTAAAGAAAATTGTATATTACTGTGTAAATCAGTAAAGGAAGCTCAGCTATACACCTGAAGATTAGCAAGTGAAGCAAATACACGGAACATAAAACATCCATGTTAATTCGAACAATTTAAAAAATTGAAAAACTGAGAAGAAAAATGGACTTCTAATCAAGTATTGATAAAATCACAAGGAAAAAAAATGGAAAAAATGAAACCATAAATTTTCATGGATTTTGTGAGTGTGTTTTGTTTTATATATCTGGCAATTTTATCACAGTTTTTGGCATCATGAGGGAATACAGGCCTTTATGTTTGTTTGGTGTGGGCTTGGTACCAGACCTATGAACCTGATGTGTATATTTTCAAAAACATGCTGTGGATGGGTATTGTACCAAGTGCCTGATACAAAAGGGTCAAAAGAAATTACTGTTCTAAAACGTATTTTCAATGTAATGAAGATAGTCTATGCAGATATGGTCTTCAGTTTTTGCTTGACATAGAATATTGTAGCACTCAAATATCATATCTTACCTTGGTAATTCCATCTTTGTGGTCTTAATGGTTATCAGAGCATGGTTGTTGGAAAAGAAGATAGCTTGGCCATCAAAACTACCTGAAAGCAAAAACCAACAAATGGAAAGAAAAAAGGGGATGAGAGGAAACTGAGATAGAGCATGTTACAAATTATCCACATGTGATCCAATCAAAGTAAGGAGTTCATTAACATATCTAAGTAATGCAAATACACTAACAACTGCCAACATTAAAAACAAAGACAGAGTAAATGTAATCTATATTTACCAGCTCCCCAGATGGCATTTCCAGCTTTGGTGAAACTGACTTCCTGGAATGACGGCGAGTAATCGAACAATCCTACATAAAGTGATAAAGGCATGAAAAAACAACAAAGCAACAAATAAGTCAAACATTCCCTGGAAAATGCAGATGATTTCCCGCAGGGTGCTTACAATCTCATGCTTTCACACCCCGCCCCCCAACCATCCCATCCCGCCCACATTCCGAGAGTAAATATATTGTGTGATGGATAATTTCAAGTAATGCAAAGATGGAGGAAAAGTGTTAAAGACACAGGCTAACATTGCGGAGGCTTCAAATAAAAAAATTGTCAAACTTTGCTATCTGAGCTACGTAGTAGTGTTTGAATGGACAAATAAACACCATAGAATACAAAAATTTGGAAATTTATGCTGCCACTGGCAAGATATGAATGAAAGTCATGAACTAATCTCACTAACCAAGAGCATGTGGAGATTAACACATTTAAAGAGATTACTCCAACTTTGATATAAGTTTAGATGGCCAAGAGCCATACTTAACATTTCTCAAGAGAGAATTAGGTGGCCTGTAGACAATACAGAAATATTACCAGTGAATGTGTGATAATGTTTGATTTTGAGTTAACTCAAGATGGCATGGCATGGCAGAAAGCAGGTAAGATTATTGTCAAAATATTCTTTGTTATCTGGATACACTTTAATAAGTGTGACTATGATCATATCTATTATTTTTTCAAGAAATGATAATTACATCAATGTCATATATTCTTTGCTAAGTGGGACACAGAGAGGAAAAAATCATACACACTTAATAACTTGTCATAGTCACTAAGAGCCACAAAAATAAAGCCATGTTCACATAAAAATAGAAAAACGCGAGTTTGCATTAAAGACATAGCTACATTGTGGAGATTACATTTTAAACTTTGGGTCTAATCAGCCCAGCGGTGCTCCCGAGAAGACGAATCATTCCCATACTTTTTTTGACAAAACGTCACTAACCTTCGACATGATGTCATTGTAATGAAGACACATTGAATCAACATCATGAGTTAAAATGTCTTATCTTGACAGCATTTTGGAGTTTTTTATAGAAAAGCATACATGTTTTAAAAGTCATAACACTAAGTCCAAACCAACCCAGCACCCAAAGTGTTCAAGAAATACAATTTTTTCAGGGCTTCATTTTTAGACCTTACCAAAGACACTTGAAGCATGGAGGATTATGTAGCTCACATTTTTTAAACTGTGGTCAATGTTAGCCTGTGGCTCTAAAGTACAGATTCTTACCTGAACAGCATACAATTGAATGTTGAGAGTAGATATGACAAACAGAACCACCAGGATCAGCTAGCAGAAGATGCTTGTTCAAGGCTGCTTCTTCTTCTGATTCCTGGAGGAGATATTCAATGGAAGTTGACAAATAGCTGCCAAGTTAGTCTTCTCTTACACAGAAGTACAAACACTATTTTGAAATGAAACCTGACTTCATGAATCTAAAAAGCTGATGTCTTGACAAACATCTATTTATTTTTTAACCCTATGTTAACTGGGGGGGGGGTCAATTTGACCTCCCCCTTGATGAATTTCGCGACCATGCCGCCGCGCAAAATTTTTGGACTGCGTCGCTCGCTGACTTTTTACTTTCAAGTCTTGTGCATCTTTTGAGACCGTTTTCGCGAAAATCGGACATACCGTTACACAGCCTGCGTGACCTTTTAATACATGCATGTCAATCCAAAAATTGCTTAAAAATGTGATTTCGTGTACAAAACCAATAGAAATTGTGTTTTCAGCCAAAAAATCATAAATCTATGATTATTTTTGCTTTAACTGGTTGAAATGAATTAATTTCATGGTAGTTATGATTGTAAAAGTGTCCTCAACAAATTTCATCAAAAAAACAATAGAAAACAAGAGGTCGAAAAAACAAAGAAATACATAAGAAATTCACAAAACAATAAAATACATAAGAAATTAATTCTGATTCGGCAAATTTTCTTGTAGATAATTGTGGGATATGTCAGAATGAATATTTTCACCAAAAATTAGTATTCTAATAGCTATTGTGAGTTATAGGCGAAAACATAATTTCATGCACTTATTTGCATAATTACTTACTTAAAAAATAGAAAAAATATTTTTTTTTGAAAAATTTACTGTACAGTCGTGCAGTTTACATCAGGCTCTATTCGCATGCAAATTTTCGCGGCGATCGCGGGCCAAGATCTGAAGGGGGGGGGGGGGGGTTCAATTTGACCCCCAGTAAAAACCTGGTCTGAAATAGCCCAGTTAAAATAGGGTTAAAAGGAAAAATGTTCACTTGATGTAAAGATTTACCCTTATTCTTGAAATCTCAAGAAAAATTGCAATTCAATTCTAAAATTTTTCATTTTTGTAGTCAGACAAATGCATGCTGTGTCCCTTATGAACCAGAAATCCTTTACCAAATTGCAAGCTAACTCGATCCTAAATTCATCAAATATGTCATGCAGTGAAGGGAAAAGAGGAAGAGAAGAATGAGGAAAAGAGGATGAAAAAGTGGAGAATGAGAAAAGGACAAGATAAAGGAGGAGGAAAGGAGGAGGAAATAGAGGAGGAGGAGGAGGCAGAGGAGGAGGAGAAAGCATTATGAAAGGTGTAAATAATTTCACATTCACTTGCATAGAAAACACAGAAGCCCTAAATCCATACCTGATATGGTTCTGAGTTTGACGATGTCACAAAGCTGTCCAGTTTAGTAGGTCCTTCACTCCCAACTTGTAAAGTGGCTGTAATAAAGGACAAGATCAAATACTGGTTTTAAGAGTGTGATCAGTTAGTGTCATGGATGGACATTTTCATAAATGACCATTATTGAAGGCCTAAGGAAAAAAGTGATAAGACATGAAGGGTTGCTTTATGTTTTATTCTGGAGGCTATCACTGGAGGTACTGAATAATGCTAAACTTCTCTTAGGCCTTCAATAATGGTCATTTATGAAAATGTCCGTCCGTCACACTAACTAATCACACTCTTAAACAGAAAGCTTTTACAAATTTATACCGCCTCAAATGCAAGGACTTGTGCAAATTCAAATATTTTGAAATTTTCACATGTTTTTTTTTTCAAAAGTGAAGCATAAAAAAAATGCAAATTAAGACATTCATCCAAACATAAAAGAACCCTTTACTTACCTAAAGCAAATCTCATGCTGGGGCTTGAAGAGGCAGTATTTACAGCAGCAGCAAGTATAACCGCAATGCTATGAAATGAACATACAAAGGTTTTTTTATTTAAGAAGAAATAAAAAGGTCACATACAAATTAATCAAATATATTGGACTGTGCACAATCATCAAAATGCATCTACCTAGCTGTAAAACCCCTTGCCCATGCTTGCATTTTAGTGACAATGACTTTATATGACCTTTGACCTTCTGACAAATGAAAAAAAAACAGATATGGTCATCTTCAAGGGGCCACAATAGGATACAATACAGCTTAGGTTAATAGATTAGTAATCATTTAAAGGAATGCGACTTATAAATTACATAAACCTTCTAACCTCAAAATTTAAATTAGTATGACTAAACTCAACTAAGAAGCATTGGAGATAACAGCATTTAAAGAGATACTCACTTTGATATAAGTTGTAGATCCAAGAGCCATACTTTAACATTTTCCAGAGAATTGGTGGCCTGTACATACAGAAATATTACCATGAATGTGTGAAATGTTGATTTGAGTTAACTTCAGATGGCATGGCATGGCAGAAAGCAGGGTAAGATTATTGTCAGAATATTCTTTGGTTATCCTGATACATTTAATAAGTGTGACTATGATCATATCATTATTTTTTCAGAAATGATAATTACATCAATGTCATATATTTTTGCTAAGTGGGGACACAGCAGGAAAAAATCATATCACTCAATATCACTTGTGTCATGTCATCAGTACAAAGCCACAAAATATAAAGCCATGTTCACATAAAAATAGAAAAACAGCAGTTTGCATTAAAGACATAGGCTTACATTGTGGAGATTAATTTTAACACTTTGGGTGCTATCAGCCCAGCGGTGTCCCGAGAAGACAATCAGTTCCATACTTTTTTTTGACAAAACGTCACTAAGTTCCTACCAATGATGTTCATTGTAAAATGAAGACACATTGAATCAACTACATGAGTTAAAATGTCTTATCTTGACAGCATTTGGAGTTTTATAGAAAAGCATACATTTTTAAAAGGTCATACACATAAGTCCAAACCAACCCAGCACCCAAAGTGTTCAGAAATTGTCAAACTGGGATATCTGAGCTACCTGGTACTGCATAAATGAACAAATAAACACCCAAGAATACAAAAGTTTGGAAAGTTATGCTGCCACTGGCAAGATATGGATGAATGAACGTCGCCCATGAATTTCCACTGCGGTGGAGTATTAAATAGCCTAGATCTACGCACAGTAAGTCTTCGGGAGGAAATGGGCATGATGAATCCGGTCAACCTGAGTAATCATAGATTTTCACTTTTTTTAAAGCACTAAATAATCTTTTTGAATTACAATTTTTTAGGGCTTCATTTTTAGACAGCATAAAACTGCTATATTAAATCAAGGACATCAACACACTGTTTGGCACAACAGTCACAGAACAGTGTCCTGGGTTGTTGTGGTCTTACTCAAAGTAACCTATCATTCAAAGGGACACACTACTGGTTATTTCTTAAATATCTGCCATGTGCTTTTGAATTATGATTCTCATAATTCAAGCATGTATATTTTTAAAAGAAAAAACACTACACTGTAGAATACAGATCATAAGATTCCAAAATTTTATCAAAAGGGATAAGCCTGATTATATGGAAACATGAAACATACAGAATATTACAATGAACTGGTGGTCACTTCAAAATGCTACAAAAGCTGTCTCTCTAGAATTGTCTAGCATAATGTAACCAATAAAACATCAAATAAACTCTAGATGGCGGTATGAACAAACATCTTACCATTTCCCTCTGGAACTGTTGTTTGAACAAGCCATCCAGTTGTTTCTCATAAACAATCTATGAAATTATCAATCGGAAGGAAAAAAAAATCAAAATGCATCCAATCATTGATTTTGTGATAATGTATGTTGATCAGGATATCATATGTTATACAACAATGAAGCCAACTAGACCATTTACTTCAGTTTCCAATGCATACAGGTGAAATATATTATTTACAATGAATAAGTAAGAATAAATGAAATATTTCCACAAAATTTACACATTTGTTATAAAAAAGATTAATATATAAATAACTAAGCAAGTAAAAACACCTACAGTATATAAAAGATCCCATACTCAGTATATAATGTCTTGATATTTACCTATATTCCATTTCACATTTACTGTATTTGGGTATTTAGTTGAGGTAATTTATATATTGTTTAAATTCATTTTGTAAATGGAGTGGGGGTGTAAACATAGCATAATAGAGAACATGACATTAGTGTATTTGATTCAGCAATAACTAAAAACTTTCTGTTACTGAAAATTCATGGTTTTGAAACAATCTATAACTGCATTATTTACACAACTCAAAGAAGAACATTTTATTTTGAAAATTAACTGCAATACATGAAGTGTATATTCGCCTTAAATAAAAAAAAATTGTACTGCATCCAACCAACTCAATTTTAATGGTTGGCGAAAACTGGTACAGACTTTGCAATATAATGACAAAAACACAATGAACATTCTACTGACTCCACAACTGCCAACAATTTCCAAATAGCCCCAATGCCCCAAAACTAAACAGTCACCAAGATGAGCAACATCCAAGGCAGCTTACCTGCTCCTGACCTGGTTCAGATATATACCATTTCTGGAGGATGCTGTCTTGGAGAATGAACAGAGGGTAGCCATCACTCTCCGCACGACCCACCAGCACTCTCCTCAAACCCTTGGCAGTTGATGGGGGAGAAAAAAAATTATTAACATTAGTACAAACATCAAACAAGAAATATACCAGTCAATAATCACTCATGACTCATCCAGAAACCTGCCATAGCACAATTTTATACTAACTTTTGAAATAACAGAAATTAAATATACATGTAGCTTACCAAGCCTTGCATAACATAGCAGCACCTAATACACATACGATGCATTCAAGTATTGACTTGTATCCAATGAACAAACTATGGTAGATGGAAAAGTTTATTTCCAAGCCTACCAGATCCCAACAGACCAAACAACATTTATTGGACTTCGCCAGTAAACTGCTCTAGCATGCTGACAGAAATTACCAAACATTGCTTTTCATATCTGCCAGTATAATTTTAAGGAGATAGGGAATTGTCATCAATGCATTTCGCGATCATGCCAGTCAACTGTGAAAGCACTATCACAGTTATCACACACAAACACACACACACACACACATACACGCACACACGCTCTCACGCTCTCACGCACACACACACACACACACACGCACACACGCACACACACGCACACACACACACACACACACACACACACACACACACACACACACACACACACACACACACACACACACACACACACACAGACACACACACACAGACACACACGCAGACACACTCACATACATTAATAGAGCACATTACATACTGAAGTTTGATCCTTCTGCGCTCCAAACAGGAAAGATGACATACGGGCAAACATTCCGTGACTGGATTTCAAGGTGTGAACTTCAACCTGAGACTATAAAATTGTACGTAAAATAACAAGAGAGCAAACATAACTAGAATACACTTAT
>JZLH01S0606988.1:39812-60729 GCA_001188425.1 Eucidaris tribuloides | reverse complement strand
TAAGAAAGCATATTCTGGCAATATATGTGTGCGTGTGTGTGTGTGTGTGTGTGTGTGTGTGTGTGTGTGTGTGTGTGTGTGTGTGTGTGTGTGTGTGTGCGTGTGTGTGTGTGTGGGGGGGGGGGTCTGTGTCTGTGTGCTAATTAATTACCTGGGTAGCCTGGTTACTGGTAAGAAATAACTAGGAAACGGGGTGATTATTTCACCAGGAATTCCTGGTAAATGTGAAATCACCAGGAAACGGGGTAATTATTTTACCAGGAATTTCTGGTAAAATTTACACGGCTGGCTGGTGAATTTCAAATGACCAAGAAACGGGGTAAATTTAACACCATTGGTGTTGCTCCCCCGGGAACACGGAGGTCTGGTGAATTTTACCCCGTTTCTGTTATAATTTTACACGGAGTTTTTACAGTGTAATATTGAATATCGCCAACTAATTGTAAAACTACAAGAAAAATAGTATTTAATTAATTTATTACAAAATTAAAAAACTGACGAATTCTGAAATTAATATCATTAAAAGAGTTACTAATTTTGATGTATAAAAACATAGACAAGGGATAAAATAACTGACAGAAATAATCTTGTTATTAAGTATTATGCATATATATTGGACTTACAAGCTTATGTAGCCAATTTAACACACACATATATATAATATAGAATTATTGTGTAAAAGGCAATTCAGATTTGGATAAAAAGAGTTATGAATTACTTGAATTATGATATCATAAACAATAAGTTATTATGGATAGATAAAAATATTTTGATATATAAGAATATAAACAAGGGAAAAATAGGTGAACAATTATTTCGCAATAAAAAGTAAATATGCATAAAAATTGGACTTACAAGCTTATGTAGCCAATTTTACATACCCTCCCTACTCAAAAGTATTGCAACATACACTATAACGCATACAGTATGAGTTGAAGGGGTCTTTCTGTAATGATGTTCTAATGAAGTTTATTATTGGAAGATAACAAATTATTTGAAAAGAAATCAATGAATATAATGTATTCTTTCTTCTCCGAGGCGGAGAGATAATCAAATGCAGGCGCACCCTCGACAGAGGGGCTGGAACATAAAAAAATTAACATTTTTCGCCTCGCTGTAGGGGTGGGGTGTTTATTCACTGTAGCATCGTAATTCGATTTCATATTTGCTGTCAAATGGTTCTGATGGTTTGGAAAGACTTCCTAGTAACAAAAAATACCAAGATGCTCCTTTGATGCCGTGTCAGGAAGAAGACACCACGCCGCAAAGAGGAAAGCGCCTCCTATCTTCATAAGACAGTAAAATAGGAGAATAAGGCTACTAATGAAAGATGATGGTCTTCTATCCACATTATTGCATCTAATGTGCTTAAAAGTCGCATAACGTAAATTTTAGGATGTTTACAATAGTAAACCGCCTTTAGAATTCAGAAAGAATAAGAAATTATAACGTGAAGAGGTGTTGTCTAAAATATGGGGCGTATCCTCCTTACCACTGTCTTATGAAGATAGGAGGCGCTTTCCTCTTTGCGGCGTGGTGTCTTCTTTCTGAGACCGCATCAAAGGAGCACACTGACATTTGTTGTTAGTAGGAAGTCTTTCCAAGCCATCAAAACCGTTTAACGGCAAATATGAAATCGAATTACGATGCTAGGGTGAATAAACACCCCACCCCTACAGGGAGGCAAAAAATGTCAATTTTTTATGTTCCAGCCCCTCTGTCGTGGGTGCGCCTGCATTTGATAATCCCTCCGCCTTGGAGAATAAAGGATGCATTACATTCATTGATTTCTTTTCAAATAATTTGTTATTTTCCAATAATAAACTTTATTAGAACATCATTACAGAAAGACCCCTTCAACTCATAATGTATGCGTTATAGTGTATGTTGCAATACTTTTGAGTAGGGAGGGTATACATACTGTAAAATATAGAATAGAATATAGAATAATTGTGTAAGAGTATTTAAATGAAATTAATAAAATTAACCTTACCCAAATACTTATGAAATACTTAAATTATGAAATCAATAAAACGATAACTCGTTTTGGAAAAAAAGAAAATATTTTGATATATGAAAGTGTAGACAATGGATAAAACATCTGACAAAAAATATGTTGCCATTAAATGTTAATATGCATATATATTGGACTTACAAGCCTATGTAGCCAATTTTAAATATACAGTAAAATGCAAAATTATTGTAAAAAAGGCAATATTATTATTCATTGTCATTATTATTATTGTTATTATTATGTTTATTATGTTATTTTGACTCATGACTTATGACATTAATAAAGCGATTACATGTACTCATTTTCGATAGATAAAACTAGACACAAACAAAGATGAAATAATTGAAAATAATATTTAGCAAATAGAGATAATTACAAATGTTTGGCAAAGAATTATAATGTAAACGTTGGATAATTAAAAAAAAAACATTAAATAATGAGTGAAGTACTAATATTTAATATCATTGACAATATCGGGAAAGAAAAGAAGAACAATGAAAAACAAGTGAAAGGCCCGTGTAATGATTGCTATTGTCCTGAGTGTTCTGTAATTATGGGATTAATTGTTCAGCAATCGGACAATAGTTGGAATTGTAGATGAGCGATATCGTTCAGTTTTACAACGAGGGATTTCTAACTGATGGGAGTTGCGTGTAGTGCGAAGAGAAGTTTGACTGCGGAGTGGGGGTAGAAGGGGGTAGAAGGTTTCAACATTGTTGAACGATGCCTTTGAAATAAAGAAAATGTGTCTTCAATTTCAATTTCAATTTCATTAATTTCCACATAAGGCATAAAAACAACGATAAAAATCAGAAACGGATAACAAACAAAAGCCTTTTATTGGAGGAATCACAAATAGCCCAAAGGTTAGGCTTATAAAAAGTGATTCCTTGGATATAAAATAACGAAGATTTGATTTACAAAATAACGAGTATTGATCAAAATTACACAGAAATACAAAAAATGCAGGAAAAACAAAAAGAAAAGAAGGAAATTTCAACTAAAAATCACATAAAGTTATTTAGAGTTTACGAGTTTGTCAAATAATTGTTTTTTTTATAAAGTCTCTTAAACTGATTTAAAGTCTTACTATACTTAATTAAATCTGGCAGATTATTCCAAAGAATTGAACCGTGATAGAATATTGTAACATTGAAGTATGATTAAACGGAGGATGGATATTTTGGGCATTTCTAGTATTGTAATTATGGACAGTACAATTCTATACCTTAGGTAAACGGTTGTTGCGTATCTCAAACATAAACTTAGCATTTTCCAAAGATATCAATTCACTAATAGGCAATTAATTTGTTTTTAAGAATAAAGGTGTACTAGCAGACATATATGGAGAGTGGGTTATTATGCAAATAGCCCGTTTTTGTAGTTTACAAACACGTTCTATATTTTTCTTTGATGTATAGCCCCAGATAACATTGCAATGATTAGCATGGCATAAAAAAGTGAATGATATAACATTTTCAAAATATTTTGTGGAAGATATTGCAATCTGTAAAGAATCCCAACATTACTTTGTTAGAGAAAGATTGTAAATTTGGATCATTAAAAACACGCTTATAATAATTTCCACGGGACATATTTTTTTCATGTGAAAAAGCTGAGAAAATTGAAAATATTGCAAGGAGATCACTTATATCACACAACAAAATACCTGCTTGGATAGAGGAGTTAACATTAATAAAGATATTGTTTAGCAAAGGCGCAAAAGTTTGAGTTATTCTTGTAGGACTTTCAATGACTGGTTGTAAATAAAAGCTTGCCAACAAATCTATAAATAAATTATTTTTCTTTGGATTTAAACCTATTCTTGTTAAATCTAAATTCATATCTCCCATAATAAAATAATTGCATGATCTAACTTTCATCTTATTAAAAAAAATAGAAAATTCATTAAAAAATACATCAATGTTTCGGTCTGGTGGACGATAAATAACACCTATAATAGTTTTTTGTTTACATTTTGCGTTATTTGACAATTCAACAAATATACTTTCAAATGACTCATTGATAACAGTCAAATCGTGTCTTAAAGAACAATGTAATGATTCGTGAACATAAATACCTGTGCCCCCACAACGCTTGTTTTTCCTGTTATTACAAAGAAATTTATAACCATCGAGACAATGATTATTAACATATGAAGATTCATTTAACCAGGTTTCTGTTATAGAAATAGTCTTAAACTTAAGAGCAAAACTTGCAAGAACATATTGAAATTATCATAATTACGTGGTAAACGTCTGCAATTAATATTAACGAGTGAAAATGAATTACAATGCTTATCCTCAAGAAATTTAGAATTAAATGAACATGCATCAAAGTAAGTATCAGGTAAAACATCATAACTTATTCCATTAACATTATTGTTCATACTTATCTTTGCATGATTCATTTACTCGACTCCTGTGTTCTAAGTTAATACATACAACTGGATTCACTACGAATGGCCCATCTATATGAATAACTGAGCATTTATAGCAGAAATGTTCTTTTACTTTGGCTGTCCGTCTATTCAACGCTCAGAACGGCGGCCCTCTGCATCAAATGTGTAAAATGTGTATTATATTGTAAAGGAAGTTATTATATTTCGGTAATATGTTTTGCATATATGTATATCTATCGTATTATTTTCTTTCATAAATGTATGATTCACTATGTATTATGTCAATTTTTTTCTGAATATTTCTGTAAATTGAGCTTACTGATGTTATATTTGTTATTGTTATGAAAGAAAATACGAAATGCAGAAAATAAAACTTATTCAAACAAAACAAACAAAACAATTAAAGTGACAATTTATTGAATTAATAACATTACATGGGGAGCTGCTCGTATGTGACGTCAGAAAATTAAAACTTTGAAAATGCATAACTCCGCTATTCTTTGCTGTTTTTCGCAAACTTTTATTGATACGTTTCTCTCATTGTTCTGTTTTTATGAAATCCAACTTGACGTCTGGATGGACCTTGCCGTTAATATTTTCATTTTTTGAAAATTTTATCAGCATTTTTTTTTCTGCGAACCTGTCCACCTGTCCAAAAAGTCAATGTGATGGAAATAAATTATTAACTTTTTCATGCAGGTAGGAGAGGGATTTCAAATTTACCTTTACCATTTTCTAACAATGACAATAATCTAAGACATGCATATAAATGCGTTTTGTCTCATTGACTAACGCCTCCTAGCGTCCGATGCAGACAGTGCGACATTCTAGACAATGAAATTTCATTAAAAAAAAACAGTGATGAAAAAATCCAGTTCTCATTTAAACAAAAAGCACATTCACCCAAATAATCTTTGATGCTTTATCCGTCTTTGGAAGTTTCACGTCCTTTATGATTTGAAAGTTCACCCATCGTACCCAATCAAAATTAGTCTTCACGTCCCTGTAATATCGCCAATATTGATTTGACAACCTCAACTTCCAACACCATTTGGCATTTAACTAAGCCATAAGGAAGCAGCTCAGCAGGCAAGTGGCGTAATTAGCGGGGGGCAAGGGGGGCAAGTGCCCCGCGCCACTTCAAGGGGGGCGCACTCAAAGGCAAAAGTTTGAGAAAAGACAAGGGAAAATGAAGAAAAGGGAAGAAACTGTAGAAAAAAAGGGGGAGGAAAAAAGACATTGATATAAATTTCAGCGAATAACTCTGAAGCTACGCGGCACAAAAAAAGTTGAAAGGCGCGAATTTCGACCTGCCAAGGCGAAAGCTGCTGGAAGGGGCGCGATTTCAGTACTTGCCCCCCTGTTTCAATTGTTGGAAAGGGCGCAATTTACACTTGCCCCGGGCGCTGCATTTCCTAGATACGCCACTGCAGTCAGGATAGAATTCCTCCATTATCATACACCAGTTATAATTGGCTGGCCATGCCCATTTCGTTCAACCATCCACCTTACCTGTCCTATCCAAGAAGAGCTTTTTTCACAATCAAAGCATAAGCTATGAATATTCATGAAGTAACTTGGGCGAGCATGACGTCATATAGCCATTTATTGGCCAATCTCGTAATGACGTCAGAATTTCTGCTTTTGCAGCGATTGCGAGCCAACAGGTAAAGTGAGACAGTCCTATCAATATGCGTTTTCTTTTTTTTTTCACTGTGCGAGAGTATCATTATTAATCAATCGCCACAAGAAATTGTCATTACTGGTTTAAAAAAATACATTTGTACTAATAAACGGAAATGTGCTGTATAAGGAAGCATTATTTTGTATATTATTTTGTTTAAAGACACAATTTATATTGTGGAGCTTCAATTTAAAAACAAAACTTGTCAAACTTTGATTACGTTTGACTTATTCCGGTGGAGTACAAAGGAGTCTATATTAATAACACACTAATCTATGGCAGAAAATGGACAAGTGTATTCGGTGGAATTGATTACTCATAGATTATTACTTTTTTTTTTAAAGCACAAAATATCATTTGAAGGACACATTTCCAGGGCTTTATTTTCAGACTTTATCAAAGACACATTGAGCATGAGTTGATCATAGCTCACATTGTTTTAAGCCTGAAGTTTAACTTGTTTCTTTAAAGACACAGGTTAACATTGTGGAGCTTCAAATGAAAAAAAAAGGTGTCAAACTTTGCCATCTGAGATACATAGTATTGTCTGAATGAACAAATAAACATCCTAGAAGTTTGGAAATTTATGCTTCCACTGGCAAGATATGAATGAATACACAATTAGTACTCGGGCCTAGTACAAAATAGCCTAGATCTACCCTCAGTAAATCTATGGGAGGAATTGGGCAGGTGAATCCGCCAACTTACGATTTTTGCTTTTTTTAAACACTAAATAATCATTTTGAAATACATTTTTTCAGGGATTCACTTTTAGACCTTATCAAAGACACGTGGAGCATGGGAAATTATGTAGCTAATTTGTTTTTTAAACTATGGTCATTGTTAGCCTGCGGCTTTAGCATTGTGGAAGCCTCATTTAGAATTGTCAAGATTTGCTGGACAAATACACCCTAGAAAACAAACCTTCAGACAGGCATGCTGTCACCAGTAACATTTTCTCCTGTAAACAAGACTTCGAGAAGACAGCAGTCTGTGAGAGAAAACTGGAATGAACGCTAACTTATTTTCACTTAAAGCACTTCAAGGAAGACATAGCAGGCAACTGACCAGAATAAGTTAAGAAAATAATTGATATTGTGAGTCTTGTGAGAATTATGGTACATGGTGATAGAGAAAGTAGAGATAAGTGGACTGTGTGACACCTAATTTCTGATAATTTTACATATTAGCGAAATTTCTCCATGAAGGAAGATCGCCGAAATAGCTACAATCGGATGAGCTTATTGACTCCAAAAGTAAATTAATACGCGTCTGGAGGCATGCATGGGTCACGTCAGGTCAGCTCAAGGCCAGCGCACGTACGATATGATTGGATGGCACGGAACTGACAGTTAGGCCACTACCCCAAATATTTCTAAACTTATTCCTGTTAGTTGCCGGCTATCTTCCTTTAATAGTCACTTTAAACTGCATTTTTTTTCTTTCATTGTTTCATTTTTTTTAGACTTTTTAAGAGACAGAGACACAAATAGCATGAAGGGTCATATAGCTCATAGAATAATTGCACTCAATGCTGTCTGATATATCCTCATATACTTAATTTTCTTTTGATAATCATGAAGTGAACAATGGTTTCGGGATTATTGGCCAGTTTCACTTTCACAGTAAAAAACTGGGTACTTCTAATGGATATTATTAGCACTCAATTCTGAGGAGAGAATAGGGAAATTAAATCTAAATTCGCATCCTCTCCTGTCTGAACCTTAATTAATCAGTTTTATCGACTTTGGGGGAAATGTGGATATATTTTCTAAAAATTTATCAAAACTGGGCCCTGTCTCATAAAACTTTGCAATTGATTGCAACTCTAAAAAATCGATCGCAAGTTGATTTCAACCAATCAGAACCCAGTATTTTCAGACTTACAATCGATTTTTGGATTTGCAATTGATTGCAAGTTTTATGAGATAGGGCCCAGATGTAGAAGACGGAATATTAACTCATTTCTCCATTGTTTTAGTCCGTGGGCCAGAGGGGCCTAACGTGCACAGCCCCCCCCCCCCTTCATGTTCCCTTGGGTACTATTTTGTTCATTGGTGTCTGCTTCGATGGAAAAGGGATGTTAAAGGTATTGGCTAACATTTACCACAGTTAAAAAAATCTTAGCTATATGATTCCCCATGATACCATTGTCTTTGATAAGGTCTAAAAATGACGCCCTGGAAAAAAATTGTATTTCAAAATGATTATTTAGTGCTTTAAAACAGTGAAAATCGTAAGTTGATCGGATTCACCTGCCCATTTTCTCCCATAGACTTACTGTGTGTACACCTAGGCTATTTAAACTCGCCCCGAGTTTTAATTGTTTATTCATGCATACCTTGCCATTGGCAGTGTAACTTTCCAAACTTTTTTATTCTAGGGTGTTTATTTGTCCATATGAACACTACTATGTAGTTCAGATATCAAAATTGGACAGTTTTTTTTAATTGAAGCTCCACTATGTTAGCCTATCACTTTAACAAGAAAAAACTCATTTGGACTATGTTTTCTTTTCACATATTCGGACACATATAAAATCGCAACTTTTTTCAACAAGTGTTCCTCGTTTTAGGGGCCGCTGAAATCTGGGCAGACATTATTGCCTGTATCTCAGTAATAACTCGTTAAATTTTCTTCAATCTTGCAGGAAAGGTGCATTCTGTAATTGTCTATAGCTATATGAAATTGTATAGGCCTATTCACATCATTGTTCATTCTTGTGTTAATGACGTCACCTTATTTGCATATTCTGCATTGCATCCGTGCATTGTATACATAGAGAAAGATTATTTTTTGTTTATATTGTCTTTACTTCAAACATTATTTTAGATCATAATGGTCATATATGATTTTTTTTATTACGCACTGCTTTTTATATGTTGTATATTCATTGTTTCTAAATGTTTTTTATGTACTATTATTTGGTATTATTGTGTTGACTTTTTTTATCTTTCACTACATGGCCACACTGAGAATCAGGCTTTGAGTTTATATGGGATTTTTTATCGCGTGTGAATAAAAAAAAGTGAACATAATCAATCAGTGTTGACAGTTGTTTCCTGATGCCGCGGGACGGGTTACTATTTAGTACGATTCCGGTTACATAAACACATTGCTCACTTTTCATGGGGAAATATAACAAACATATACTATAAATACAGAGAACGGTAACGCCATTACATGCATGCCGTGTTGAAATAGTAAAGGTTTAGATGGGAAAGGACGCGAGTTTAGATTTAATTTCCTTATTCTCTGCTCAGAATTGAGTGCTAATAATAGCCATTTGAAGTACCCAGTTTCAGTGTCAAAGTGAAACTTGGCAATAATCACGAAACCACTCTGTCTTTCATGATTATCCAAACAGAACTAGGTATATGAGAACATATCAAACAAAATAGCGATCATGATTTCAGACTTTGATTGTAAAAAAATGGGTCGTTGGAAATATGGGAGTGAAGCCAGGGTCAAATTTCCAGTGATTTAAATTATGAAGTTCTTAGTTCCCAAGGCCCTAAATATAACTACAAAGCTCCTATGCTTTGGTCATCCAGCTATACACTAATAGTCCATGGGGCAGAGGGGCCTACCGTGCACCCCCCCCCCCCCCGATTCTATTACTTGGGTACGATTTTGTTCATTGGTGTCTCCTTCGATGAAAAGAAGATGTTAACAAGAAAAAACTCATTTGGACTCTGTTTTCTTTTCACATATTGGGACACATGCAAAATCGAAACTTTTTAACAAGTTTACCTCGTTTTAGGGGCCGCTGAAATCTGGGCAGATATTATTGCCTGTATCTCAGTAAAAACTTAGTAGATTTTCTCAAACTTGCAGGAAAGGTGCATTGTGTAATCGTTTATAGCTATATGATATTGTATATTCACATCGTTGTTCTTTCTTGGGTTAATGACGTCATCTTATTTGCATATTCTGAACTGGCAAAATTGCTTCAAAAATTGAAAATTTTGCCCACACTTTGTAAAGGTTTTTATCTGAATGCAAATTGTAGCCACTGGCCTTTCAGAACGTATCAAATAGTCTGGACAATACCGAGTTGATCTAATCAATGAAATTGCACAAAATTATTTGAATAAGATGTGTGCCGGTAAATTTACATATTATGAGTGCCTAAGTGAAAATGGGCGATTTTTTTTTTTTACAATTTCGCCGTTTTCTTTGGGGATAATGAAATCTGCGGACACATTATTCGCTGTATCTCCGTAAAGACACGCTCAATTACAATCAAACTTCTAGATCGCATTGATCATGTAATGATTAATCAATATGTAATATTTCAGGGATATTGAGGTTATTGTTTTCTGTCAGTGACATCATTTCATTTGCATATATTCAAATATGCATATTTTTGCTGCTAATCACACATTATTTTGCGTGAATATAGTAAATTTGTTAAGCCCAACTAAACATGTTCACTGAGGAATAATTGAAGCTTTTGATGAAATTGATGAACTATAATTATTAAATTACTCAAGTCTAAAGAATCTTCACTTGATTTATGCTATTGATTAGATCAATTCATTTCCATAAGTGGTCTGGAGGTCATTTCACATACAGAAAAGTATATAAAATGACGCTTTTGCATAAATGTATGGTTTTTATTGGAATTTAGTGGGATTTTGCACGATACACAATCTTCATCTTTATTTGAAAATTTTGGGGTACATTAAACTTAATAACAGCAGTCAAAAAAGACATGGTATGTGGACTCAGTCAAAAAGCCTGTCATATGCAAAACGCATGCCCAACGTGGCAGGACCGTCACCAAATGCACGACATAACACAACCACCTCGTACATCAGAAGGGGAATGCGGTAACTATGACGACGACAACAGTGACGGAAAGTCGCACACAGCATCCGAGGAGCGCCGAGTCTGCTGCGAGTGTTACGTCATCCCCACCCCAGACCCGCTCTAAAACGACAAGCAGAAGCAAAGTCAGCTCAAAAATGTCAGGTGACAATAGACAAAGAGTGAAAGCAAACTCTACCATTGCTGAGATCGCGTCATATGATTTGAGGTCACGCTGCCATAGCGCACGTAATCTGTGTGATCCCCAAACAAAAATAACTCAGTACATTGGGAAAACTACTAGTTCTGAATCAGATGATTCCGAATTTGATGATGAATCTGTGGATGCACTTTCAGAAATGACACCAAAATCGCCGGATTTCCCTGTTGAAAAGGGAAAACACCAAAGTAGGAAAAGAAGAAGAAAACACCCAACGAATAAAAAACAACAACAACTAGATTTGAATTCGTCACTGAGACGAATTAGGTGATCCGCACGTCATCTTAGTTAGGCTGCATGTAACTCCAGTCACGAAATATGGACTAAATTCTATTTTCATTAATGACGCCTTAGGAGACGTTATGATAATTAAGATACCAAAATGATACAATGCATGCAAACTGTAATTTGAGGAATATGGGATTTAAGAAAAAAAGATTTGAAACGCGCATATGCGTCCTTCATAACGCGCGTGCGCGTACATGAATATGCCCAAAAGTTGACTTGACTTGACTTGACTTGATGTGCCATGTGACATGTGCCAAATTTGGTCATGTAATTTGGCTTCAGTCATGAGATATGCACAAAATCCGTTTTTTAACAATGACGTCATAGATGACGTCACGGATGACTGATCATATCGACAAGATGTCAGTTTTGAGAACTTATCATGACACATCATGCAACATCACAGGACATGCCAGTCACGACATATGGACTACATTTGATTTTCATTAATGACCTCAAAGATGACGTCATCGAGATTAAAATAACAAAATGACGAATAAAATCATATCTAGACATCGTAGCCTATCCGAACAGCGAACATAAACATGAAAGTCATGGGTTATTCTAGAGATTTCTGACTAATTTTAAAATGCACGCTAAGTCTATGTGCGCGCGCGTGCGTTTTAACGTCTTCGGGCGCGTACACCTTCTTTCAGGTCCACTTAGTTTGGAAAAGGTTCGAAATGATGTAGAATTTGGTCGAGTATTCAAAACCTTCGAAAAAAGTGCGGAAATTCGATCATGTAAGGGGTGCGCACGAAAAAAACGCGCGCGTACGCGCGTGCACCAAAAATGCTTAAAATGTCCTGAAACGCATGCAGACAAAATCCTAGGTCGATTCGAGCATTTTAAAGTTTTGACGCGCCCGTACGCGTCCGTCGTGACGTGCGCGCGCACGTGGCGTTGTCCAGAGGTTGATCTTGACCCAACCTTGACATGTGCCAAATTTGGTTACGTAATTCGACTTCAGTCATGAGATATTTCCATAGGCAGATTTTGACAAATGACGTCATAGATGACGTCATGGATGACTGATCACATTAATGACATGTCATTGTCGCAACAAGATAAAAAGGAATGTATGTTTTAGATGGTTTAATAAACAAAATGCTCAAATAATTTTCGTGCAATAAACACACTGGTCCAATGACCTAAGATATAAGATTACAAGTGAATGGAGTGGTATGAGGTTTTTTTTTTTATCACGGCGATCACAATGCTCGTGGAGTAGCAATTTTGATAAGGGAATAATAAACAAAACAAAAAAAGTAACTACCCCTTTTCCAAATTCCATAACTTAAAAAAAAACAGTTTTGAGCAAAATAATTTTGCGATGGTATTTTTGCACTTATTGACTACCTTATGTGTGAAAATGAGATTGATCCGCATGAGAGAGCACATATTAAAGGCAAAAATGTCACTTTTCAAAAGTCACAAGGGTCATTTGGGGGAATTTTTGATGCAGGATTTTGACAAATTCTGTTTCTGTTGAATGATTTACAACTATTTATGTTAATCATCTCTCATTCCACCCCCTTACACTTTCCCCGGCATTTTTCGCATGTTTTACGCTTCAGTGAGCTCAATTACAAATTTCCATACTTCCTCAATTTTGAAAGTGTAAAATCGATTAAGTTTATTGAAAAAATTGAAATCCCATATTTTTCATCAAAATGTGTCTTTGCATGTTGTACGAACATAAGAGATTGTAACCATGTTATGGTTGAGTGAGCACACTTTATAAATAAAGCAGCAAATATCATTATTTACCATTATTTTAGCATAAGAGATGACTCCTGTGACTTTTGAAAAGTGGCAATTTTTCCTCTAATGTATGCTCACTTATGCATGGCTTGACGGATCAATCACATTTTCACACAAGAGTTAGTCATTGAGTGTAGAAATACTCCTGCCAATTATTCTGCTAAAACTCATTTCGTTAAAAAGTTATGGTAGTTTGAAAAAGGGGGTAGTTACTTTTTGTTGTTGTGTTTATAATATGAAATGTTTATCCGAACATAAAGATCAAAGTGGAAGACGGCTGATTAAACAGTGTGAAATCCAATCTATGAGGTATATAATCGTTAATGTCTATGCCCCAAATGTGCTTCTCAAAAGAGAATTTTTCTTTAAAAAAAACGAATAATCTGTTACAGCAAAAAATTGATTTACACGATCTCCAGGTGGCGATTTTGATTATGTGTTGAAACCAATGATTGACACAGACTTTAAATGAAAAAAAAAAATCAAACGCCAGTCTCTTTAAAACAAATGATGACACGGTTCTTGCTGATTATGGAGAAAGTTTAGTGGAGATACAAAAAAACAATAAACATGGCGAAACAGACATTTTTTTTTCAATTTCAATTTTATTTAACACTTTCCATAAAAAACAACACATAACAAGCATAGTTAGCAAGATTCAAAATAATATACAAAAAACAACAAACAAATGGATTTACACATACTAAGACTATACATGCTGTACAAATAAGGGAAGTGTAGGGACACAACCGAAAGGCTACAGTGACCTTATATGAAGAAGTGCCCTAAAAATTAAAAGTAATTGTTAAAAATTCAAATCATACCTTGAAAATATTTTGAAGGTACTGGCTAACATTTTTCCACAGTTAAAAAAAATCTGAGCTGCATGATTCCCCATGCTACCAGTGTCTTTGATGAGGTCTAAAAATGAAGCCCTGAAAAAATTGTATTTCAAAATGATTATTTAGTGCTTTAAAAAAGTGAAAATCGTAAGTTGACCAGATTCACTTGCCCATTTCCTCCCATAGTCTTACTGTGTGTACACCTAGGTTAATAAAACTCGCCCCGAGTTTTATTGTTTATTCATGTATAACTTGCCATTGGCAGTGTAACTTTCCAAACTTTTGTATTCTACGGTGTTTATATGTCCATTTGAACACTACTATGTAGCTCAGATATCAAAGTTTGACCATTTTTTAATTGAAGCTCCACAATGTTAGCCTATCACTTTAAGTACTTCCAACACCCAGACACACAGACACACACAAACACACACTCACTCACTCACACATGCACGCACACATACACACAAACAGGCACGCAGATGTACATATATATATATATACACACACACACAACCACACAGACCACCCCTCCCCCCCCCCCCCCGCCTCTCCTATGTACAAATTCATAAACCATGGAAATTAATATTGCATAAAAAATAACTTGATGAAATTATTACACTACATATTTTTGGAGCAGGTATTGTTTAAATATTGTTTAAAAAATTCACACTATTACTATTTCTTATGTCTTTAGATATAGCATTCCATTGCTTTGGACCTTTAAAAAATATATTATTTCTAGAAACAGATGTTCTAATTTGAGGTAGGTGAAAATTATTAGCACTTTGTGTCTCGTAAGTATGGAGTATCGCATTGAGGGAGAAGTGTTTCAGCAGTGACGAGGGTAGTAAACCATTTAAACACTGATACATAAAAATTGTTATTTGATAATTTGCCTTAACATATACATTTAAAATCTTATGGTTAGACAACAGTGGCAATGTATGTGCATTAAAATCAGAATGTGTAATTATACGGATAGCTTTCTTCTGCAATTTAAACAATCTTGACATATTATAATCACTATTGCACAACCACACCAATATACAGTAATTTAAATGAGGATGTATTAATCATTAATATTTTTGAATTCAATAGTTTTAATTTGTTTAAAACCCCAACACTTTTAGACAGTCTGTTACAGACGACACCAGTGTGTTCCTTCCAAGATAATTTATCATCAATGGTAATACCAAGGAACTTAGCATATGATACCCGTTGAATATTAGTATCTTTAATTTTGATGACAATTTCATCAAAATTAATATTTTTCTTGGTGAAAATCATCAAATTTGTTTTTTTGGAGATTTGGAACTAGTTTATTCATTGATAACCAATTCAAAATTTTGTTGAATTCAGAAACAAAATTTTGTTTTAAATATTGAATGTTTTTATGTGACATGAACACACTGGTGTCGTCTGCAAATAGTATTAATTTCAGGTGATTGGATACGTGCCATAATATAAACAATAACGGACCAAGGATTGAGCCTTGGGGCTGTCCACATCTAATATCCATGGATTGAGATTGGTGAGATGGTTACATATTGTTTTCGGTCTTTTAAATAACTTTCAAACCATTTCCATAAGTTTCCTCGAATTCCATAACAATAGAGTTTTTTGCAATAAAACAGAATGGTTTAAAGCATCGACGGCCTTGCTCAGATCTAAAAACAGACCTATGAGTATTTCTTTGTTTTCAACCATAGCATTAGAGGTGGAGTGCCCCGATCTAAATCCATATTGGTTTTCAGATAAAATATTGCTCTTGGTCAAAAAGCTGTACAAGCAATAATGAAGAGCTCGTTTCCAAAAGGTACTACATCCATTTTTGGTCAAAATGGATTTATTGGCATTAATGAACTCATTTTCAGTAGCTCTATACACTACTTCTAACAACTTGCTGAATTTCTAATTGGAAAGTTGTAAAAAATGGCACTTAAAAATCAGTTCGGTTCCAAAAGGTACTACATCCACGTTCATTGAAAATCAACCAATCAGAGAGCAGTATTGACTGACCTTCAACCAACCTTCTAACCTTGGATTTTATCTTAATTGCGAAAAGGACCAAAAAATGAAATGGAGTGGGTAAAAACAAAGGAAAAAGCGACAAAATCAGTAGAGAGAGTAAATCAGATTTCATGCAGTCCCATGTATGTGTTTACACGTGTGTAGTTAGTGTGGGTTGTGTTGAGTTTGTATATATAAATGTATGTGTGTGCGTGTATGTGTGTATGTGTGTGTGTGTGTGTGTGTGTGTGTGTGTGTGTGTGTGTGTGTGTGTGTGTGTGTGTGTGTGTGTGTGTGTGTGTGTGTGTGTGTGTGTGTGTGTGTGTGTGTGTGTGTAGTGTCGTGTAGTAGTGTGTGTGTGTGTGTGTGTGTGTGTGTGTGTGTGTGTGTGTGTGTGTGTGTGTGTGTGTGTGTGTGTGTGTGTGTGTGTGTGTGTGTGTGTGTGTGTGTGTGTGTGTGTGTGTGTGTGTGTGTGTGTGTGTGTGTGTGTATTTGTGTGTAGTTATGTGTGTAGGTATATTGGTGTGTGCGTTTGAGTGCGTGTGTACACACGAGCGTGTGTGTATGTGTGTGTGTGTGTGTGCGTGAATGCCTGTGTATGTGTGTTTGAATGTTTGTGTATGTGCGAGATCGCGTGTGTGTGTTTGTGTGTCTGTATGGGGATTATGCAGATCTGCGTGTGATGTGTGTACATGTGTAGGCCTATGTGTATTTTGATGCCCCTTCTTGATTAAATTAATGCATTGTAATTAACAGTCTAGGGAAATTTCGGTTCCAAAAAGTGCTACATCCACTTTCGGTTCCAAAAGGTACTACATCCACCGAAATAAAAAAAAAATGATTAATTTATTATAAATAAATCTGTGGACTTAGCTTCTTTTAAAGAGTGGTGTTACTTTTGTATCATACAGTAGTACAATCAGGGAAAATATTATTGCAAACTGACATTACCAATTAAAATATCGCGTTTTTCTCAGAACTTGAATTTATGGATGTAGTACTTTTTGAAATCGAGCTCTTCGATTATAAACACATCTTTCCAAGATTTCGAAAATATATGCAGTATTGATATAGGGCGATAATTATTGATTTCTTGTTTACAACCATTCTCATACACATGTGTAACTTTAGAAATCTTGAGTTTGTCGTGAACAGTACCAGTGTTCAGCGATGAATTAGATATTGCACAAAGTGGATAACACAGAACATGAAGTACTTTTTAACCATAGCTACATCTATATCATCGAACCCCAGACATTTACCAGTTTTAAGTTCTAATACAATATTTATGATTTCGTATTCATTAATTGGTTTAAAGAATGCTGAAGAAAATTATTTTCAACAAACATAGTAAAATCTGGAGAATCTGTACAACTGTTGGCAAGTTTTGGGCCTATGTTGGTGAAATAGACATTAACAGAGTCACATATTTCACGTTTATCAGATGAAGTCTGATTATTGCACTTTATTGACTCAATTGAAATATGTTTTGACCTATTGCCTATATATCATTTATTATTGTCCATGTTTATTCATATTACCAGTAGCAGACTGAAACCTTCGTTGAAAATAAGTTTGCTTCGCGTGCTTAATTTTTGGTTAACACGGTTTCTAAAAGTTCTATATAACACGAAATTTTGTTCAAATTTTGTATTCAAATGTCGTTTATATAATTAATTTCTTTTTCCTACACAACCTTTTCAATTCGGGAGTAAACCATGGGTTTGTTGTGGTATTTTTAATGTCTTTTTATTTTTAAACATGGAAAACATTTATTATAAATACGTAAAAATTTATACAAAAATACATCATAAGCATGATTAGCATCATTATCATCATCCATTGTCCTACAAGTGTTTGCAGTTTCAAGAAGAAATTTCTCGGTATTATGAGTACTAAAATTGTGTTTCAGCATAGGCATTGACTGATCACATACAACATCTAATTGTAGATCTGAAATAGAATAAAATGGAAAATAATCACTAACGTCTGCCAATATACCGCCTGTAGATATTTGCGTAAGATCATATGTAAAGATATTATCCAGAAGAGTACTTAAAGTATTTGTTACACGAGTTGGAAAATATATCAGTGGATAAACGGTATGAGTCATGCATACGTCAAGAAATTGATTCACATTTTGACAAGAATTGGCTTGAAGTAAGTAAATGTTAAAATTTCCAGCAAGGTAAATTAATTTGTTTTCGCTATTTATACTGTTTAAACTCCATCTAAAGTTTCCAAAAATAGATCCACTGGCTGAACGATATATATCACTCCAATAACAATATTTTTGTAATATTGGTTTACAATTTCTATAAATATTGATTCAATAAAAGTTGTATTTACCTCTAGATCCACTCTCTGCTGAAAATGAAAATCGTTTCTTAAGTATATACCTACACCTCCTCCTCTTCTTTGATCTCATCCATTGGTTAAAAAAGAGTAATCAGGAATACTAAAATTGGGATCGTGATCCTGGAGCCAAGTCTTAATTGCAGAGAATTGGAATTCTAAAATATCTAACATTAATCACATATTGTCATAATTTTTGTTCATACTGCGACAGTTTACATGAAGGCAAGAAAATCTCAGAGTATTATTTAATCATTGAACATTTTGGTTTATATAAGTACTAAATCTTTGCTTTTGATGAATTTATCCTGATAAAAGGTTATGATTTGGAAAACTGACAATTTGATACTTTAAATTGTCTCATTGTTTACGCTAAATACCCAATTTATACCGCATATATTCGTTCTCAAAATTTGTATTTGTATTTGTATTTATTTATTTCCGTATAAAAACATAACAATCATAACAATAACAATAAAATTGATGATACTAAACTAAATAAATTGCAAATGTTTCACGATCTTGCTATCTCTAATATCTTTTTTAATATCTTTAAATGACCAATTTACAATCGTCAGACCATTGAAAAAAGGTGTAAATCCAAAAGGTTATTTGTTTTTGTGAATACCGTAATTGAAGAAAATGAAATATGTTTTGTTCAAGTTACATGTCATTTAAAGTCATATGTGTGTAAACTTGTTTAATTATTTTGCAATAAATCATTTGATTAAAAAATGATATCAACTTTGTTGAATTAATATTGTATAAAATTAAATAATTTGCATAATATATGAGCTAGTCTATGAATAAACATGAAATACTGCAGATATTATTATTATTATTATTATTATTATTATTATTATTATTATTATTATCACTTATACTGCGCTTTTCCCATTAGGCCCAAAGCGCTTACAATTGTATACAACTATGTAATCTTAAAACTACAAACTGCTAAAAAGATGGGTTTTTAATGCCTTTTTGAAAATAGGTATTGATGAAGACTGTCTTATTGTAAGTGGCAAATCATTCCGGTATTTTGAAGCTGACACAGCAAACGTTCTATCACCGGCTAATGTGCTAGTAACTGAATATGTGACACGGAGAGGGTCACTAGCTGACCTAAGTGATCCGGTGGGTGTATATAAATTCAGACAATTGCGTAAGTACTCTGGAGCGTGGTTATTTAGTGTTCTGTAGACAAACAAGAGTAGTTTGAAAATTGTTCTCTGTTTCAAGGGAAGCCAGTGTAGTGAGTTCGTGAGTGGTTGAGAAGGATGATCACGAGAAACTTGCAGAATTAATCGTGCTGCCCAATTTTGTAATCATTGAACACGAGTCAACTGATAAGAGGGAATTGAAGAAAGAAGACCATTGCAATAATCAATACGAGACAGAACTAAGGAACGAACAGCATTGTGACAGGCAATATAGAGATTAATAAGTATATTATTATAAGTATATTATCTATAAACAGCAACCTTTCCTCTTTCCAATAATACCTCACTTGCATCACTGATGTCATGCATGACCGAGTACATTGCTCTTGAAGAGAACAATGCCGAATCACACTTTTTGCAAGTTGTGGTCAATAGATAGAAGACTGAAGACACTGGTGACTGGGTCTGTTCATGTTTTGAAGATGAGAGGTAACCTCACATTTCATGCATGTGTGCCAAAACTTGCAAAAAGTGTGATTTGTCATTGTTATCTTCAAGAGCAATGTACTCGCTTTTGGATGACACCAGTGATGCAAGTGAGGTATCAATCACTGAAAAGAGAAAAAGCTGCATTTTATGAATATTATACTAACTCTCTACAATGAAATATTTGGGAATTATCATCCCCCTAGAAGTGGATTACCTTTTTTTGATACACACTGTATTTACAGAATCAATTGCTGGGTGGGGAATTAGCAAAGGGAAGCCAGAGGCGTACCATCAAATGAACAGCAGTCGAAAAACTGATAGATTTATAATAGAATCAACTAATGAATGATAACTTACCATTGTGTTGCAGTTGCCTTCCTACAAGAACTTCAAGGGAACAATAGAGGAGTTTGAGCCCAACAGATTTGCTGTCAGTGGTGAGATTGCTGTGCTGGAGAACAACAGTGTCGAGGTCACGGAACTTCCGGTTCGAACCTGGACACAAGTCTACAAGGAAGGGGTGATGGAACTCATGCTACATGGCACGGATAAAATCAAACCTGTCATCTCGTAAGTAGACATCATTGGCTTATTAACCCTATTCTAACTAACCCCCCTCCCCTCCCTCAATTTTTTTTTATTATTGTGCC
The DNA here is from genome assembly GCA_001188425.1 of Eucidaris tribuloides. Taxonomy (NCBI): domain Eukaryota; kingdom Metazoa; phylum Echinodermata; class Echinoidea; order Cidaroida; family Cidaridae; genus Eucidaris; species Eucidaris tribuloides. Next base: position 40,037 of record JZLH01S0606988.1, on the reverse strand, counting down.
GTGCAACATTTTCTGTACTTGCATGTCACACCAAAACTTGCTCAAAAATGTGAAATCATGTGTAACTTCATTACAAATTGTGTTTTCAGTCAAAATTCATGAATGTATGAGTATTTTCACTTTAATGAGTAAAACTATTCCACTTTTTGCTATTTCTGAAGTGTGTCCCCGACAAATTTCATTGAAAAAAACAAAAAACAAGGTAAAGAAACAGTAAAATATGTT
>JZLH01S0606988.1:29252-39692 GCA_001188425.1 Eucidaris tribuloides | reverse complement strand
ACGCTTTATAAATAAAGCAAAAAATACCATTATTTACCATTATTTTGGCATAAGAGATGACTCCTGTGACTTTTGAAAAGTGACATTTTTGCATTTAATTCATGCTCAGTCATGCATGGCTTGACGGATTAATCTTATTTTCACACAGAGGTTAGTCAAGGGGTGTGGAAATATTCCTGCCAAGTTATTTTGCTAAAACTTATTTCATCAAAAAGTTATGGTATTCTGAACAAGGGGGTAACTTATTTTTTGCGTAGTGTTTAGATATTATATGCTGAATAATTGAAATTTCAGTGATCTTAGATCTTCAACTTTGAATAAATTCTGAAATTCATTGAAATTCAAAGCATGCAATATTTTGTTATCGTACGTTTACATTATGGTGCAGTATAGCCAGGAATGAGATGTTATGCAACAAACAGTCATACAAACACTTACAAAATTGCAATATTTCAGTGTATTTTTTTCACTGTGCTGAATCCTTCTTCGATTTGGGGTTATCGGTCATTTCTCGCCAACCAATCAGATCTCGCTTGTAGCAACCTTTAGCTGACCTTACTTGACCAATGCATGCGGCCTAGAGTGTGATCAGTTAATGTCACAGACGGACACTTTCACTGTGCTGAATTCTTCTTCTTCGATTTTGGGTTAAAGTGATAGGCTAACATTGTGGAGCTTCAAATTAAATAATTGTGAAACTTTGATATCTGAGCTACATAGTAGTGTTCAAATGGACAAATAAACACCCTAGAATACAAAAGTTTGGAAAGTTACACTGCCAATGGCAAGTTATACATGAATAAACAATAAAACTCGGGGCGAGTTTTATTAACCTAGGTGTACACACAGTAAGTCTATGGGAGGAAATGGGCAAGTGAATCTGGTCAACTTACGATTTTCACTTTTTTAAGCACTAAATAATCATTTTGAAATACAATTTTTTCAGGTCTTCATTTTTAGACCTCATCAAAGACACTCTGTCTGGTAGCATGGGGAATCATGCGGCTCAGATTTTTTTAACTGTGGTAAATGTTAGCCAATACCTTTAACGGTCATTTCTCGCCAACAAATCAGATCTCGCATGTGGCAAACTTTAGCTGACCTTACTTGACCAATGCATGCGGCCTAGAGTGTGATCAGTTAATGTCACGGACGGACACTTTCAAAAAATTACCATTACTGAAGGCCTAGGAAAAAATTACAAAATATGAAGGGGGTGCTGTATGATTTATTGTAGAGGCTATCAGTAGAGGTACTGAATAATGCTAAACTTTCCTCAGGCTTTCAATAATGGTCATTTTTGAAAATGTCCGTCCGCGACATTAATTGATCACACTCCCTAACGCATGTTATTTGCGCCGTATTCATTTATGTGCTTTTTTAATCAATAAGCTGCTCCCCCTGTTGCTGTTTGGCCTTTCTTATCCTACTGGGATTATTATGCAAAGATGTAAAATGAACAGCAATTTACTAATAGATAGGGCCTTGCAGAGGGTACATGTCACATAGTATTCCTTATTTAGGCTTGATTTTTGAACAAAAAATCTTCTTAAGTTTTGGTTGCTTTGCTAAATTTCTCAAAAATATTTGTTAATCTTGCACCTCATTTGACAAAGTAGTAAATACCATTTGTCAATCATCTGGATTCAAAAATATATTGGCCGATTGTATAGGGCCGTCGTCAAATAGAAATTTCTATTCCGACATGTCACCTCAAATATTTAGCCGACAGACACAGCTGTCGACACAACAATAGTCTGATTAATTGGGACATTCATCATGCAGTCTTACACCACCATACCTATTCATGTTTAAATACACCTGTATTGTGGCTACATACTACAGGGGATAATCAGCCTGCCAGGGGGCCCCAGTGATGACTGACATCGCTATTGAAAGCAGCAGTGGAATTTTGAACTTTGGGCTTGACCACATCGTCAATTTCCGGGGGAACCAAGATTCTCATGGTGTAGATTACACTCAGAACAATGGTTCTCAGTTTCTATAACCTTCTGCAAGTGTGAGAAAGAAAAAAAATGTTTGCTTTGAGTGACTGGCTGTGGAGATGACATTGTTAGGTCCTGATTTATTACTTTGATACCCTGTGTGTTGTTGTCGGTAAGATAATATCTCTGTCGATATATCGTCTGTCAGTCAAAATACTGTTATCTCGATAAGCTTTCCGACAGAAGGCCTGTCGACGACGCCAATACAATTGTAGCACTCTACCACTAATTTTCCTAGAGGTCAATTTCATTTCAATAGTTAAAATTGCGAAGACAATCTACTGCTTAGTCACTTTGCTCCCTCACATTTAGTGGCACAATGTCATTGTTTGTAAGGGACAGCTTCCAGCATTACGGACATTACAATCAGACATTTTTGTTCCAACTTTGGGGCTTATTTCTAGAAACCATCATTATCATTCTGAACCTATTGTGGTAAATCTCACACAAGTCACCCTGAAAGTGTTAACAGTTTAAATTTGATTTATTTCTTTTATCGTTTGGTAGTTATCACACATAATGCTTGCCGTTACAGACATTACATTTTTTGGACATGACTTTTCACCTACCAACGCATTTGTCAAAAATTTTGTGAGCTTAAGCATGAAGTGAAGCCAATTTTCTTCTTGAAATGGTGCTGAGGACCTGTTTAAGTTGTGAGATGATAATTAGATACAACAGATTCATTAATATCCATACAGACCATAATGTTGCGTTAACGACATTACATTTTTAACGTTACGGACTTACACCTCAGACCATTTTTTAGGTCCTTCTATTTATATCTTAAAAGCATTGATAACTAATGTTAAGCTAATAGTAGTATTTTTTGGTCCTTTCTTAACTATAAACTGCTATAAATTAATTCTGAAGTGCTGTTGAATGTGCAATAATGAGACTCAAAGATTGTGCATTTTTCAAAAAGATGAGAATATTTTGCCAAAGAAATGGGTTTTTGAAGAAAAGTAATGTCTAAATGTACTTCAAGTGTATTCAATATACGCTCAAGTTAAAGAGTTTGATGAGTTCTATTGTATGATTCTGAATTTATCACTGTAGCACATATATTTTGGAATTATTAACAGATTTCATGCATTTTGAACGCTCGGATAACATTTCTTCGCTCTCGGCGGCGGGAATTGCCCAGAATCCATATAATACTCCACATGCCGGGGGTAGTGTGCGGGGTGTGCCCTCAATCTTGAACTCTCTTTGTCACAGGTGCTGTTCGACAGTCGTGGTTGTATCCGACGTTATGAAAACGTGGAACAGATCCTGCGGGAGTTCTTTGCCATGCGCATGGAGATGTACCACAAGAGGAAGGCGTGGCTTGAAGGCATGCTGGAGGCGGAGTCTAGCAAACTCAACAACCAGGCACGGTTCATCATGGAGAAGATTGAAGGCAAAGTGGTCGTTGGTAAGGCACATTTGACTGCAGTCTTTAAAGGCAAGGTTCACCCTGACATCAATTTGGTTTTAGTCAAAGCAGAATAATGAGAGAAACATATTAATGAAAGTTTGGCAAAAATCCACCAAAGAATAACAGAGTTATGAGGTTCAAAGTTTAAATTTCTGACGTCATGTGATATAAATTTCATAAAAGTGCTGTTTTCTCAGAAATTTGAAAATGATTTTACCTGTGCATTCAATATATTATCAGAAACATTTCATACAATGTTCTATGAAAAAAACACATTCAGTCATCATGAACCATTAAGAAATGGCAATTTCTGGAATTTATTTTACATGACACATTGTGAGCTGCTCGCATATAATGTCACAAATTTAAAACTTTGAAACCTCATAACTCTGTTATTCTTTGGTGGATTTTTGCCAAACTTTCATTAATATGATATTCTCATTGTTCTGCATTTATTAAAACCAACTTGATGTCATGGTGAACCTTGCCTTTAATTGAATTGAACAAGTACACAAACACTCATCTTAATGAACAAAATGAAATGAAATATTACGGTTTATAACAAGGATATGGTAACTTGACGACTTCTGATCAGATGGCGTACATTTCAGTGTAATTGACATTTAGTTTGAGTGCAGAGACATACCTATCAGCTGTATGCAGTCCAACGGCTGTAGTAATAAGTGTACCAAAAGGGCTTGTTTATCATTTCTCTACAAATTTTGATTCTTGTCGCTCGTCGCGTCTCCTCTCGATTTGATAATCGCTATGTGATACTTTATCCTCCTGGAGGACATCGATCAGCCTACCGACCGCATCACTCCACTTTGGCCAGTCTGACAACGATGACGCAATGTCGTGGTGATGCGCTTTTTGTGCACCGTCCGCCGAACAATCATGTCCCGTCCTTTGATCTGAATATTGTGCATGTGACTTGACTGAAACTTGACTGAAGCTTTATGCTTCAGAAATTAGAGCCATCCCAAAGAGATATGCATTTGCAACAGGGAAGTATGAGGGGTTAAGATATGAAGACGAAATCGGGTCCATGAATTATTTTACATATCTCAATCCTACCTACGAAATTTCTTGGTCATAGCGATGTTTATTCTTATTCTATAGGTTCTTAAACTATCTGTACTGGGTGTTTCATAAAAATGTAGGATATCAGAGGAAACTTGACTCTCTTTGAAGTAGAATATCAGAGGAAACTTGACTCTCTTTGAAGTAGAATATCAGAGGGAACTTGACTCTCTTTGAAGTAGAATATCAGAGGGAACTTGACTCTCTTTGAAGTAGAATATCAGAGGGAACTTGACTCTCTTTGAAGTAGAATATCAGAGGAAACTTGACTCTCTTTGAAGTTAGCCCATCTAATTTCTTGGAACAATGTCTGACATGGGATGCTTCCATTGTTTTGACTTCTCCTTGGTCTCAGGCTGATAGTGATGAACCCAAATCTTATTCATTATCATAAATCGGCAGCTTCGGACACTTGGTGTCACCCAATACTAAAGTTTGTCTATATTTTGTGAAACACCTGATACAGAAAGTTTTAAAGTACCTGTAAAATAAGAATAAAACTTGCTATTACCAAGAAATTTGGTGGGTCAGATAGAGATATGTCATAGTATTCATAGACCAACTTTGGTCTTTATATCTTAATCCTTTCTAAATTAGGCTCAAAACATTTCAGTCACCCCACATATATTACGCATTGGGTGATTTCAAGTTTTGGATAAGTGTTATTGTTAGTTTTAGTAGACGTCGAGAGCCATTAAACCGAGCTCAGAAACCATGACTCGGATTAATGCCACTATCAATGTGACGTCGCATCCCTTTTTCGACGACATCAAAACCGCTAAAAGCAAAGAAATGCTGTAATTTTAAGCAAAGAAATGTTGTAATTTTATTATGAAATTCAAACAATTGCACTATAATTTCAATGCTGTCAGAAAGATATGTACTTTCCTCTTGATATCATGTATTTGACTCATTTTATTATGTCTAAGTTCTTTCACAACAAAAAATCTTTAAATTTTTCTTGCTGCTTATCGCGTGCCATTGCGCTGCCATACACATTATACGTACAACTGGGTGACCCAGCTGGGTAAGCCGAGACAAAAATAACACCAACACTAACAATAAACTTTAAATGGTGGTTTCCTTAATCTCTACGGGCTAGTGTTAGTGAATGGGACAAATGCATGTAAATAGCTAACACCAGCTACCCAGCCCCGTTCAGCAGACGATTTTTAACACCATCCACAACACCAACTTCCAGAAGTGCGTCATAATTTCGGATCGATTTTAAGTTTCGGATTAACGCTCATGTTATTGTTAAGATAACACTAATACAAACACTGTAATTGACTGATTCACTTGTTATTTGACAGAAAACAAGTCCAAACGTGAAATGATCCGACATCTGGTCCATCACGGCTACGACTCGGATCCCATCAAAGTCTGGAAGGAAGCGCAGCGGAAGGGAGAAGAGGAGGAGGACGAGGAGTTCAACGACGCCGCCAGCGAGGCATCGTCGGACGTGGGATCCGGCCCCGATTATAACTACCTCTTGGGAATGTCCTTGTGGAGTTTGACCAAGGAGAAGAAGAACGAGCTGCTCAGGCAGCGGGATGAAAAGGTAACCGTCCTCCAGTCGTAGAGCATGATCTGTGTTTAGCACAAGAATATTTGTGGTCATACTTTAAAGGCAGTGGATCTCATTTGCAAACATCCCCACAGACCAGGAAAAGATGACCCATGCCCTTAGGCTATTGATGAAAGGCATGTCTGTGAAATTTGGGGATCAGTTATTTCCTAGAATTTGAAAAATGCGAAAGAAAAACAATAGCTGTTTAGTGTACGTTCTATGATAGGAATTTTTTTTCACGAGAAAAAAATTCAAATCAGAGTCTAACGGTCACTATAATTTAATTAAAACTGAGTTTCCAGGTCCTGTAGTTTGCTAAAGGTTCCCAGATGGCATTTTCTTCTATATGCCATTGTATTTCCACAATGTTAATTTTTAGGCATGCAAAAGAGATCCACTACCTTTAAAGAAAATAAACAGAATTAAACAGGTATGATGTAGTATACTATCCCGCTGTGTGTGCTTGATATCAAAAGAGACATGGGCAGACATTCGCATCTGTCTCCTGGAAATTTAACCACCTGTGCATTTAATCCCCGGATGAACCCCCCCCCCCCCCCCCAAAAAAAAAAAGGCCAAAGATAGAAAGTAAATAGAAACAATAATGATTCTTATTACATGGACATCTATCCCCCAGGATAATTTGATAACATCCTGCAGAGTAATATTCCTTGAGTGTAGCAAAAGTTAGTAAGTGAATCAAGTGTCATTTCTTAGAAATGAGCCGTTTTTGTCTGTCCTTTACATTGGCACCAATACCATATCACATTATTTTAACTACAGTATATTTTAATAGCACTTTAATTTCTTTTCAAAATTTTGCCTGAAGTTACATCATGCTTGCAATGATTCAAAAACATCCATTACTCAAGTTGGAGGGGTTTGTCACTTTTTACCCAAGTAGGGCAGAGTTGTATGGGGCTAGTTGTCCTGGGGACTACTTGTCCTGGGGACTACTTGTCCTGGGGACTAGTTGTCCTGGGGACTAGTCGTCCTGGGGGCTAGTTGTCCCGGGGGCTAGTTGTCCTGGGGAGATCATTGTATGGGGGTAGTTGTTCGGGGGGGGGGGGGGGGAACGTCTTGTTGATGTATCACTGATAAAGGGTGGGGATTGTATGGGGGTAGTTGTCTTGGTGGTAGTCGTCCAAGGGGTAGCTGTTCCATGGGTTGTCCATGGGGGTGGGGGTACCAGAGGGTGGTTGTTTAGAAATTCTGTGTTGATGTATCGCAGAAAAAAAGTCTTGCCGATATCGATAATTGTCGACAACAAAAGAAGCCTTATGACCCACGGAAAAAAACAGTAAACTTGAACACAGTGTTGCAATACATTGTAGGTACCAATGTATCTGCACTCATGCATTCAGTTCACTGACCCAGACATTCCACTGCTTTGTTGGTCAATCTAGCATCCTGGGACAATGTAAGGACACACACAGAGCTGTAAGCTAATATCAGTGACATAGATTCACTATCAATATATCACTAAGGGGCTAAGAAAGGCCTTTTATTGATAAGACTTTTGACCGAGGGCTTTTCGATAACACCGCTAGTGAGTGAATTCACTACTTTAATTAACCCCAAGTTATGTCTATCTCTTCCAAAGGCTAAAGAGCTGAATATCTTGAGGAGGAAGACGGCCAGTATGTTGTGGACAGAAGACTTGAATGCTTTCTTGGAAGAACTGGATGTGAGTTGCTTCATTTTCTCTAAATTTTACAGTAGGGTCAAATGTTACCTAACCATACCCTTGAAAATCGTGACATTCTGACCGTTTTGATGATTACAGTGCCCTGCTAAACGGCAGTGACAGGTTGGGTAGGGAGTGAGTCCAACCATTGTGACGCACTATATGTAATGGGGAACTTGACACGGCATCCTAAACTGAGCTGTGGACACCTGAAGTTGGAGAATCATCTAAAATCTCAAAATATTTAGAATCAAATATATTTTCAGTGATTATGTGTTAGAAATTCACAAAATTAATGAAAATTTCTGCAATTTATAGAAAGATATCGTTCATAGTTTTCAAAAGGTGTTATGGAAATAAGTCATAATTATTCATATTTCCTTTTCTCCACAACTATGAAAGGAAAAGATTTGATGTGATTTAAAAATTACTGTCAGCAATACTCATGTCAAATTTCCTAGTCATAACTTAACTAGAAATGCTCAGTTTCTATGAGGTTTGTAGAGGCGTCGCAACATGCATTTTTGGTTTTGGTTGCAACAAGAGTGATTTTCAAACCTGGTTTGCTTGGAACATGATTGCTGAGATCTCAAAACCTTGAGCTGCGTGAAGTAACATAACTTCGCATCAAAATGTGGTATGTGGTATAAACATAAATTATGATAAAGCTACAGATGCTGGCTTATAACTAATTGGAATATGTGATTTCTCAACATTGGTGACAAGGTTCCCGATAGTGGGTCACGTTACGTTGAAATATATACCAACATTAACACGGACCAGCGTCGGAAATGCCCCAGGGTGACTGGCGATTTTGCCCTCAGTGGAGTCCAAATCGCCCCTTAAAATCCTCAAAGCACAGTTTTGTGGAGTGACCATTTTCTTCAGAGTCACCCTCATCTTTTTCAACAGAAATTTTACACCTGTTTTTATCAAACATATCATTGGAAAATCTGTTGAAAAACAAAATAAACAAATGTTGGGAATTTGTTTTTGAGCCGCGGGCATTAATTGTGCTAATATTTAGCTCCGTATTACACTAAAAATAAAAGTCGGCAATTTGTTCTTGAGCCACGGACATTAGAAGCGCTAATATTTAGCTTCGTATTATGCTATAAATAATAATTGTCTTGAGTTTGTTTTTGAGCCTCGGACATTAGTGGCGCTAATATTTAGATCCGTATTACACAAAAACAAACTTGCCAACATTTATTTTTGGCGTAATACAGTGCTAAATATTAGCGCAATTAATGTCCGCAGGTCAAAAACAAAATCAAGACAAATAATTTTGGCGTAATATGGAGCTAAATATTAGCGCAATTAATGTCCGAGGGTCAAAAAACAAACTCAAGACAATTATTTTTTCACATTTGTACGGAACTAAATATTAGCGCTATTAATGTTCGCCGCTTAAAAACAGACTGCCGACTTTTATACAGGTAAAAAAAAATAGACCCAAGAAATTCGAAAATCACCAGAAGGCTCATTTGAAAATCGCCCTTAAAAAATACAAATTAATTCCTACGCTGACACTGACTGAGTGTATGTCCAGGCTGGGAGCCATCGTCTTGGAAGTTGTTTACCTACAGAAAAGAGGACATCAGGGATGTAGTCGAGGCCGGATTTTGCCGGCCTTGGCCTTGGCCTCGAACCGAGTCACGTGTACAAAGTCTATGGGAAGAATATTTTTCCAGCGGCCTCGTGACTCGGAACGGCCGGCCTCGACTACATCCCGGGAGGACATGCATGCCAGTGTAAAATTAAATTAGGGTCATAATAACAGAACCCAGAAAGGCTACAAACCAAATTTGCTAGTCACTATACTTTCTTATAGTAAGTTCATGACAAGGAGAAATCATTTAGCTCACTGCGAACCTTTGAGCAGCAGAAATCTTAAACACCTAACTTTGATTGTAGAGTTATTTTAACAATGACCACATTTAAAAAAAAAATGTGAGCTACATAATCCGCCATGTTCTAAGTGTCTTTGATAAGGTCTAAAAATGAAGCCCTGAAAAAAAAAGTGATTTCAAAATGATTATTTTAGAGTTAAAAAAGTGAAAATCTATGAGTACTCGGGTTGACCGGATTCACCATGCCCATTTCCTCCCATAGACTTTCTTTGTGTAGATCTAGCTATTTTATACTCTACTGGAGGGGAAATTGTTTATTTATGCATACTAGCCAGTGGTAGCATAACTTTCCAAACTTTTGTATTCTAGGGTGTTTATTTGTCCAAATTTAGCACTACTATATAGCTCAGATATCACAGTTTGACATGTTTGTTAAATTGACGCTCCACAATGTTAGCCTATGTCTTTAATCTTAGTTTTGCTACATTACTCAAACAACTGAGCCGTGATGTGTGCTAACCAGTTATTGTTATATGTACCTGTTTATTTGGAACCTTTAGATTGAAATTGCATTCAATTGCTAAGCATTTCAAAATGGGCTTGTTCCTGAGAGAATCAAGTTTGATACAGACAAAGGAAAAAAAATGTTCCCATGAATAGGGCTTGGCGTCTCTGTTAAAGGGCAGTGACATGATTGGGAGAATTCAAAAATACCTCAAGAACCAAATGAGTTGAAACATATACCAAAATATACACTGGCTAGAGTGTATATACTGAGTGGAAGAATTTGTCTTGAATTTTTTGAAGGAGAAACAAGCATT
>JZLH01S0606982.1:102089-113519 GCA_001188425.1 Eucidaris tribuloides | reverse complement strand
ATTAATAGCGACCCGTCTTCTTTTGATTTATGAATAGCGAACTTGTTATTTGGATTATGAATATCGATACCTCTTATTTATTATGTAGTAGTGACTTCCTCTCTTAGTGTTGATTATGAATAGCGACCCTCTTTTTCTGATTTATGTATATCGACCCTCTTTTTTCGATTATGAATAGCGACCCTCTTGTTATGGCATTTAATGAATACGACCCTTCTTCTTTGATATGAATAGCGACCCTTTCTTACATGATTATGATATAACGTACCCCTTTTCTTTTTGATTTATAATATGCGACTTCCCGCTTTTACTTCGATTTTATGTATCGACCCTCTTCTTCGGATTTTTAATAGCGACCCTCCTTTTTATGATTATGTTAATAACGATCCTTCCCATACATTATGAATAGCGACCCTGCTTTTTAATTTATGGAATAGCAAAACCTCTTTATTTGATTTATCGAATAGCGACCCTCCTTTTATGATTTGATAATAACGACCCTTCCCTACATTATGAGATAGCGGCCACCTCTTTTTTTTTACTTTTTGATGTATATGTAATAGGCCGAACCTGTTATTGTAGGTGTGATGAATAATCGACACCTTCCTATACATTTATGAATAGCGACCCTCTTCTTTGATTTATGACTAGCGACCTCTTCTTTGTATTATATTAACTTAGCGAACCTTGTTCTTTTGTATTGGTGGAATTATCGACCCGTTGCTTACTTTGATTTATTGAATAGCGACCCTCTTTCATGATTGATGAATGGCCGCCCTCTTCTTGTTTTTCTTTGATATGTAATTAGCGACCCTCCTTACTCTGATTATAAAATAGCGACTCCTCTTTTTTATGATTATGAATAAATCGACCCTTCCCATACATTTATGAATAGCGACCCTGCGTGTTTGTTGATGATGAATAGCGATTACCTTCTTAATTTGGATTATGACTAGCGACGACCTACTTCTTCCATTTATGGACTAGGACCCTCTTTTTCGATTGTGGAATAGGCATTACCCTCTATTTCGATTATGAATAGCGAACCTCTTATTTGATATGAATAACAAAACCTGTGTCTGTTGATTATGAATTAGCGACTCTTCTTAACTCGAATTATAGAGATAGCGACCCTCTTTATTGAATTATGAATACGACCCTTATCATACATTATGAATAGCAAACCTTTTTATTTTGATTATGAAATAGCGACACTCTCATATTTTTCGATTAATGAAGTAAGCGACCCTCTTTTATGATTATGAATAACAACGCGGTTCACCATACATATATGAATGTGAACCATCTTTGATGATTATGAATACCGACCCTCTTCTTTGATTATGAATAGCGACCCTTTTTGTCCATTGATGACTAGCGACCTGCCCTATATTGATTAGTGACTTAGCGAAGCCCTCTTCTTTGATTACTGATTAGCGACCCTTTTCTTCCATTATCGACAGCGACCCTTTTATTCGATTAATGAATAAGCGAACCTCTTATGTTTCATTATGACTAGCGACCCTCTTCTTGCGATTTATGACTAGCGATCCCTCTTCTTTCGATTATGTTGAATAGCGACCCTCTTTTATTGATATTATGAATAAGCGACCCTTATGGGTTATTGACCTTTGTGTGGAATACTGAGCCCTCTTCTGGGCCTATTATGTTTAAATTGCGACCCTCATCTTTGATTATGAGTAGAGTGATCCATTATGTTTAATAACCCTAATTTGTTATTATGAATAGCGACTTTTATTATTGTATAGTTGACCCTTATTGAGCTTATTATTCAATAGCGCGTCCTTATAGTTTATGACCCTTTTCTTCGTATTTATGTATAGCGACCCTCTTCTTCGATTATGATTAGCGACCATCTCTTCTTTGGATTTGATGGAATTAAACGACCCTTATGTTTGTGAGCTTATGATTTATGGTTATTGACCTTTGTGAATACTGACCCTCTTCTCCTATTATGAATAGCGACCCTCATCTTTGATTATGAGTAGTGACCCTTATGATTAATAACCCTAATTTGGTATTATGAATAGCGACCCTTATGACTTATTATGTATAGTGACCCTTATGACTTATTATGAATAGCGGTCCTTATAGTTTATGACCCTTTTCTTCGATTATGAAAAGCGACCCTCTTTTTATATTATGAGTGGCAATCCCTATGAATAATGGTCCTTATAAGTTTATGAATAATGACCCTATTTTCCCTTTATGAATAGCGACCCTTCAAGTATAGGAAATTACACGTTATGAATAACGGCCCTTATGAAACATGGTCCTTATGAATAGTGGTCCTTATGACTAGCGACATTATCCCGAGTGTTCGGGGTGTTTAAACACCCCCCTTTGGTGTTTTTTTTCTGTGGAATTCCTGTACACATGAATTTGTTTTTATTACCACTTTCGGGTAGCAGCCCTGCCCGGGGGGCCAGTGCCACGTCGAAGGGGGGGGGGGCACCCATGTATAAATATTGTAATCATGCGTGTACATGAAAACGCGGAATTAGGGTCGTTTTTAAAAGCAAAACACAGATCCACGATTAGCATATCAAAATACCTAATTTGGGGAAATTTGGGGGATATTTTTTTTTTGGGGGGGGGGTTGAATCAGCTCTTAGGATAATTTTGTTCGTGTAAAACCCTGTTTGGGGTATACCTAGAAAAAAATCCTTTCTTTAGGTGCTTTTGTTAGTGTAAAATCTGTGTTCAGGGTCACTTTGACACATTGTTGAAATCCTAGCTCTGGGTTATTTTTGAAGGTCAATGTACATGCATGGCTACAACATTTATACATGTTCATGACCATGTCTCGTGTTGTGCACCAGATTGGGGATTTCAGCAACTTTTAGAGACCTTTTCTTGGAAAGAATGCTCTCTTTTTGTATGGTAATTGCACAAAAGATATGATTATAATACAATACGTGTTCTTTTCTCATGTATGGGCCAAAATTCTTGTGACATTCTGTCCAATAAGATTAGTTCTGCATTCAGTCTTAAGTCTTTAAAGATCTGGCTTCATGTATACTCGAGAATAATGGTTACTGGGGAACTCCTGCACATGTACTAAGCATCAAAGCATCGGGTCTTGTGTGCAGTTATGAAAATAGAACAGCTTTGAACTAGCCAAGGAGAATGCTCCGGCGTAAAAATACAAACAACACATGAGCAAATGTGTTATCAAACGCATAAGTAAAAATAGGTTCAGCTTTGCACCTGTAAAGGTGCAGACCAATGTCACACTGGGAGCTTGTTTACAGCTGCAATTTGGAATTTTTTAGATCTTTAAAACAAAATCCATTATTGAACTGTCAATGTTAAAATCCGTCTGGCCATGATTAGATATGTTCTGCACGTCCGATTCAGAAACAGATTTGGTTTGTATTTGCCATCTTTGTCACACCATGGCATTTGATGACGAGTTTGACCACTGACTGTTTATTGCTAGGGTTTTGCCCAATCATTTGTTGGCGTTGTTTGATAACACATGTGCTCACGTTTTATTTGTTTTGAACGAGTGTTTATGAAATACCAAGACAAGGCGAGAAACAGTATCAAGCACATATTGAGTTAAACAATTCTACCTAAAATATGGATACAGTGTAATTTTGTTCCAGATGTGCGATCATATCAGAGATTGTGAAAAGTCATTTTGCTGTGTAAAATGCTCGTTTAAGCTACGTCATTTACTTAATTACCTCAATTATGTTTTAGTTGTAAAACAAAAATATATATCAATACAAATTGGCATTGCGTGGTGGTCTCAATAATGAACAAATGGAACAAAATATCAACCTCAAAATCTACCTTATCACATGGATGTTCTCAAATATAAATACCTCTTACCTTTTATAAAAGTTTATGTAGTCAGGTTTACATGTTTGAAATGTCTGGTGTACTTTGTTTTGTGCTTAGTTACTTGTCAATGTTGATCTTTTACGAACTCTGCAAGCCCTATGACTTTGAAAGATTTTTATTAGTGTTTTAAGGTAGGAACCCTCATTTATCTGAGCCCATAACATTGAAGTCAGGAAAGAAATACGTTCAAAGTGAGTTTAACAGACAAGTTATAACAGAATCATACATTGCTCATTGCCAGTTGTAGTATTTGGGCCTGCTCTGGGTGGGTGATACAAATCTGATTTAGCTGTCATCAAGAATGACAGTGATAATGAAAAAAATATTCCACCTCCCATTTAATTAAGTTTTTGGATATCCATGATAATCGGTATACCGGGTTGGTTAAATTGGATAAAATTCATTCACTTTGATGCATATTTTCATTTAGTTCCTTGCAGAAGTTACAAAGGATGGAAATTCGAACATCTCAGTCAAAATTTGTTGAATGTTAGTAAAAACCATCTGAATCTTTTCAGTAAAAAAATACATGTTTTAACCCTAAAAAGACTGGGGCGAAATCCGTCCCCCCCCCCCGACATTTCACGCAATATGTCTGAAACGCGCAAAGCAGTTACCAAGACGTTTCGTGATTTTTTTCTTTTGAATCTCGCGCATCTTTTGAGACCAAACTTGCGACTTCCAGGTATGCGGTTCCGAAGTTACGTAACATTTTGTACTTGCATGTCACCCCAAATATCACTCAAAAACGTGATTTTGTGTACACTTTCAATACAAATTGTTTTTCAGCCAAAATTCATAAATGTAGGCCTATGATTATTTTTACTTTTACTGATTGAAATTAATCAATTTTGTGCTGTTAATGATCGCAAATGTGTCCCCGACAAATTTCATCGAAAAAACAATAGAAAATAAAAGCTCAAAAAAACAAAGATATCCACCGCGAAAGAAATGTATCTTTAAACAGTGACCATGAATTGTCTTTGTGGTGTCAACATGCATTGTTTAAATTGTGCTAATTGTAAGAAATGTACGTTTGAATGGCCTGGTACAGGTATTTCACCGCGATGAGAAAGTTATATCACTTTTAAATTGTTGATGCATATAGTGTCATCATATTTTAAATATATCTATATACCTTGTAATACATTTTTGCTGCTACATGAAAGTGGACGAGGCGCTATAAATACGAGAATAAATCTACGCAGCTCAATGGCAAACTCTTCCAAGCTGAGGAAAGAAATGTGTCACATGATGATAAATCTGGAAATCTTACTAAATCTTTTTATTTTCAATATCTTCGTGGAAGTGGTGATAAAAAAGCAGCTGTACTGAGAGCTACTTGCGAGTAGCTGGAATGAAAGCTATGCATCTTCCCAGTCGTATCTAGTAACATTACTGTTCTGCCTTTTGTTCTTGAGTTTCTTCGTGACATGTGTATTTTAAAAATTACGTAAGAGACAGGTACATGTATATCTTTTAAAAAAAAAACTTCAGTAAAAAACACAACATGCTGTTCAAGAGTTGAGTCATCTCACAAGAAATATATATAGTTTGTAAATGAGGAAGATCATTTAATGGTGGAGGCAAGCATAAGACATCTGTAAAAAGTGGAATTATTGCGTGTATTTTGTTAATGTCTTGTATTACACAGTTAAAAATTGCTATGAAAAGTAATGATTTACTGGTGGCTGGGTTGCTAGGAAATTACTGTATTTGTTGACCCGTTGAAGACGATTTCATTTCACTATAACACACATTATTTTTCCATAGACCCCAATACAAGTTAACTCGTTCTTAGTCTCCAACGGGTTAAGTGTACTGCATGTACTTGAAACTGTTAAACTCTGTTGCGTGTATTATATTACTGTATATTGCAGTAAGTTCACAGCAATTTACTAGTATGTACTACTGCCAGTACATTGGCGCAAAACCGTTCAGCAATCATTGTTACTGTGTATTTAATTTTAGAGAGAGTGTATAGAGGTGCTTGTGCAGTTGAAGGGCCATTTTTCAGAACTGGATATACATAATGACTGAACATCTTTATGACAAGAAATGAAATTTGCTAGTGAGGATAAAAGTCAAAATAAAGTTATACATTTTTTTTTTCTGGCAGGATTTTTTTTATTACCCACATCATGCGTGCTACTTTCTAAAGGATAACCTGGAAACGTGTCAATCTCTCTCTATATGTAATTATGTTAAGTGTAAAGATCATTTCATCATATCATATATTATGTGTTAAGATCATTTCAATTTAGAATTCAGGAGATACCGGCAAGTTGTAAATGTGGTGCCATTAACTAACACTGTCCGATCGTAGTGTATATAAGATCATTCTTAGTTGGAAAGATACCTCCAAGTATGTACAAACAGTAGGGAAAAACTACGTACAGGTGAATGTCTTTAAAGATATAATGTCTTTGCGTTTTCTTTTCAATTATTGATATAATTTTGTATTTATGAATGATGTAAATATGGTATTTGGTGGCCATCTTAAAATGATTAAAATTGTATGAGTAAGACTTATAATGAACTGCAGCTTACGATATTATCTCTAGCACACGTGTATACAATGTATGTATTTTTGTACCTCGTTCGTTGCTGTGTGTTTGTCTTGGTAATGTCCAATAAACTTCACTCATGTTATTAAACTAAATTGTGCGTGATGTCGGGTAATTTTATTGTTGGATTGTGTCAGGGGCAGTGCTAGGGTAAAATCTTGGGGGGCGATAAAATCTGTTTGGGAAAATTTTGCCCACTATATTTTTAACGGGGCAAATTACAAGCCAAATATCATCTGATACTTGGGGAGGGGGGGGGTGCAGGGGATCGACGACGAACAAAACCATTTTTTGGCCCACCAATTTTTACCTGCCGAATAGCATGTTCAAGCCAAACTTCATCTGACAAGCAGGGGGTCGGTGACGAGCAAAATCAGTTTTGCTCGCCAAAAAAATGTACCAGTCAAATGAACAACAATAGGGGCGGGGGTGAATTTTTTTAAAAAGGAAACAAATCCTCGTTATTTTCATTACAGTACTTTGAAAAAATAGCCCCCTGTGGAGCGGCCCCTAGATTGTGTTTAAATGGGTTTAGTACTTAAAGACAATGACATGGTCAGGAGAAGTCGAGAATGCCTTGACCAGGTGGGTTTAAACCTAAAACAAAAGCTTGAATATACTTCTATGATTCCTCACTATACAGGGTGGCCCAGATAGAATGCTACGAGTATGATCGCTAATTTCTTATTATTATCGGCAAAATATCATTCATTTTTATTTCGTTGGTTAGAACAATCTTTTTCCAATAAAATGAGACCAAGATAATTGATTTTGAGCAAGGCGTTTTGATTCTAGGGCCATTTTTAGGAGGCAATGCAATTTCCCAAATTTGCCAATTTTTCGACAGCGGCGGTCATGGGAACGCCGAGATATTCTGGCCTCTCAGCATGCCATACCGGACAAACTGCGATGACAATGGAGACATAGCTCGCATCGTCTTCCTTATGAAAGCGAGGGCATTCCAGCCCTTTGTCATCGCGGTTTGTCAGCTGTTTGTCCGGTATGGCATGTGAGAGGCCACAATATCTCGGCGATCCGATGACCGCCGCTGTTGACAAATTGGCAAATTTGGGAAATTGCATTGCCTCCGAAAAATGGCCCCAGAATCAAAACGCCTTTCTTAAAATCAATGATCTTGGTATCATTTTATTGAAAAAAGAATGTTTTAACCAACGAAATGAAAGTTAATGACATTTTGCCGATAATGATGAAGAAATTAGCGATCATACTCGTAGCATTCTTTCTGGGCCACCCTGTATTTGCATGTACACCGATTGTGTTGGATCAGTTGGTAGAGCGTCCGCCTCACAACCGGGAGGTCGGGGTTCGAGCCCGGACCAAAAGACGTTAAAAGATGGGAGTTGCTGCTACCCTGTTTGACGTTCAACGATTTAGGGGATAGATTAACGTCAATCTGGTGCTGCTCAGTGGCTGCCGGGCCCACGATCAATTGGGCAAAATGAATTTTCGGAGGATTTCTATTTCTGATTTCTATTTCAAACAATAAAATTTGTATGATGATGATGATGATGATGATGATGATGATGATGATGATGATGATGATGATGATGATGATGATGATGTATTAATTTAATAACGATAACACTATGTTTCTGTCTGTTTTACTGAAGGGAATAAATTCAAATTAAATATTCGAGATCGAAGTACCATTTAGAAAGCGAGGAATGAACAAATGCTTTGGAAAAGTAGAAGTATAAGTAGTAGTAGTAGTAGTAGTAGTAGTAGTAGTAGTAGTAGTAGTAGTAGTAGTAGTCGTCGTCGTCGTCGTAGTAGTAGACGTAGTAGTAGTAGTAGTCGTAGTAGTAGTAGTAGACGTTGTAGTAGTAGTACTAGTAGTAGTAGTAGTAGTAGCAGTAGTAGTAATAGTGGTACTAGTAGTAGTACATGTAGTAGTAGTAGCAGTAGTAGTAGCAGTAGTAGTAGTCGTAGTAGTAGTAGCAGTAGTAGTAGTAGTAGTAGTAGCAGTAGTAGTAGCAGTAGTAGTAGTAGTCGTAGTAGTCGTAGTCGTAGCAGTAGTAGTAGTCGTAGTCGTAGTCGTAGTAGTAGTAGTAGTCGTAGTAGTAGTAGTCGTAGTCGTAGTAGTAGTAGTAGTAGTAGTCGTAGTAGTCGTAGTCGTAGTCGTAGTAGTAGTAGTGGTGGTAGTAGTGGTGGTAGTAGTTGTGGCTGTTCTTGTTGTTGTAATAGTAGTATATAAGTAGTATTACTAGTAGGAGTAATATTCTCAGCAGTAATCGAAGAAGTATGAGAAGTAATATTAAAAACAGCCGTAGCAACAGTGATTAGATTACAATCGTCACACATCAACAACAACATGCTGGGGCCGGTTGCACGAAACCGTCATATCTCCAGCGCTATAGATGTCACTGATGTCTGGAAATATGACGGACAACTATTTGCGTTTCACGAAACCATGACATCTCCAACTCCAAACGGAATCGATAGTAAACTAGTCTTTGTCATAAATGGTATGATAACTTGCGACATTTGTGACATGCTATTCCAGCGTTAACTGAAATCACGGACAAAAATTTGATTGAAATTAATAGGAAAAGATTTTTGTCAACATAAACCATCACATCATTACAAACAACACACGCCTAATAACTCTTAAGTATCAATTTTATCGTCAACTAGATAGCACATGATCAAATAAATAATGACCCTCCAAGGATACCGTAACTGCATTAATTAATTTTGCAGCTTCATTCACTGAACTGTTTTTATTTGGTCTTTTTAATGTCTATATTTATTTAGTGTGTTCTTTTGTTCTTTCATTTTAATTCTATCTTATTCAATCGAGTATTGAAATGTTTATTTAAGTTGTATAACACACAATTTTTATTATTTAATGACAGACGCTTATAACAATGATTTCTAACCACTCTAATAACAATAATGTCATACAGATGTACGAAACTTATCTCTGATATCTTACGACATGTTTGGGATAAGTGTCAAATTGAAATATCCTTTAAACATTTAATAGCACGATTTGAAGGGTTTTATTATTGTAAAATTACTAATTTTGCCGGTTGTATTTGACAATTTGTGGATTCTTGAAATGGCATGTGCATAGTGTAACCGTATGTGGCGTCTGACTTATGACGGCTCCGGAGCTGTCATAACTTTTGTCGCTGGAGTTACGATGTCAGGGTTTCGTGAAACGCATTATGGAGATGTCCATGAAGTTAGAGGTGTCAGGCTTTCGTGCAACCGGCCCCGGTTCCTACTCTCATCATGTAGTTGGTACGATATGCTAGAAGTAGTGGAGCTAAAGTTAGGGACAGGTCAGAGAGAAGTGGTCATATAGTAGGCGTATATAACCGACACTTACACTTTATACTAGGGAAGAAAAGATGAGCAAAATAGATTGGAAGACGTCATGAATAACATAGTCTTATAGGCCCACAGCTGCATGAAGGATTATCGTAAGACGACAAACCCTGAATTGTAGTAACCATGTATATCTCTCTATAAAAAATAAGATTTGATATAAGGAACCCCCACCCCCTTTATTTTTTTATTAAGGTTGATGTGTACCAGAGATCTTGCAAACACCGAGTAATAGCTGACAACCAGTATAGTCGGTGAAATTCAATCGACACAGAATACGAATATGAGCATGATGAGGGTACATTCATAATGAATGTTTTTTCAGTCATGTCGTGACTGCTGCTGGTGCAACTTGTACCAATGAAATGTCGCCCTCATCTGGTCATAGGCCGTAGATTCTTAACCTCAAATCATGTATTATTCTCTATTGCCCATTTATTTTAGTTCTGTAGGTTAGATCATGTCGAATCACTCGGTCTCAAACATAATCTTCTTTAAGAGAAAAGCTTTCTGGTCCATTTCAAATTTATTAAAAAAGAAACATTGTTTACAATGCCCCATACCTTGTTTAGTATTGCTGTTTTTTTTTCCTTTCAACTTTATTCTTGTTGAAGTTAAAATCAGTAATTATGTAGAATTCGATAAATGCTCCCAACCAACTGTTAGCTTAGTATGAATTGTTGTCTCTATGAAGGCAAAATTCAAATCAAAGTCTGACGGTCACTATTCAAACTGTGTTTATTGCTCCTATACAGTGTCTTATATGATATTTTCTTTAATATACGTGTATATTGATACAATGCTCAATTTTAGCCATCAGCAATGAAGAAAGAATAGCTTTCTGAAAGTAAAGACAACTCATAGAAGTTCATCTTGCAAAATTTGACAAGTTAAACTGAAGACTCGAAAAGCCCATGAATTTATCTTTTTTATCCCATTATTCTTAAAACTTCCACTATCCGCTTTTCTGCTTGTATTGGAATCAAGTTGATGTCAGCTATACAGGGTGGCCCAGAAAGAATGCTACAACTACGATCGTTAATTTCTTCAACATCACCTACAATATGTGGTTTTTGTTTCAGCAGGTAGAACATTCTTTTTTCCAACAATATGATACCAGGAACATTGATTTGGAGTGATTCGTTTGGGTCCTGCGGCCATTTTCCCGAGGCAAATTTTTCATCAGCAGCGGTCATCCGAACACCGAGGTAATTCTCGCGTCTCAGCGTGCCATAGCAGACAAATCGCGATGGAGATGTAGCTCACATCGTCTTCCTTATGAAGAGAGGGCATTCCTGCCCTTTGTCTCGAAGGAGCTTATTCTATGGCACACCGTAACGCGAGAATATTTCGGTATTCTGATGATCGCTGGAGTTTAAAAAATGGCAAATTTAGGATAATACATTGAATCAGAAAAAAAAATAACCCTCAGATCCAAACATCTCAATCAAAATTAATGATCGCGGTATCATTTTGTTGGAAAAAGAACGTTCTAACCCATGAAATAATAACCAATAACATTTTGTGGATGATGTTCAAGAAATTATTAACGATCGCATGTGTAGCATTCTTTCTGAGCCGCGCTGTATAGTGTTAGCTTTCTCTGTATTAAACAAAGTGGAGTAAAATGATTTTG
>JZLH01S0606982.1:52378-66575 GCA_001188425.1 Eucidaris tribuloides | reverse complement strand
GATCACAAAGTATTCATTCTTACTAACCAAATGGCACATGTCCATACATAAATTTCAATTTGAAAGGAAATGAAAAAAAAATAGAGTTCTAGATTATGGACAGCAACAATACCCAGACTCAAGACAAAAGGCTGTTAAAGGTAAATGACCATGATTGGGGTAGTCCTCAACTTGGGCTAAACTACTCTAGAATCAAGTAAACTATGAAGGATTCTCCTGTGAAAATCTTGTAGTCAAACGGTTGACTCATTCTAAAATAAACAATGCAATATCACTCGTAGCATCGGAAGCCTGCTGTGTGCTCTCTATGGGGCTTTATTTTTATCGTCCCCGGATAAAATTAAGATACTCCTATATTTATACTTGATTTCTTCTTAACACTTGTGCGTGCTAATGTTGCATCTGTGCAACAATCACACCAATCAAACTGAACAATCGTAAATAATTATTTTTCGTTTTCATCTTTTGTGCAGGATACACTGAAATTTAGCTAGTGCTGTTTGCTTTTGGTAACATCTATAGAAAAATTACCATTGTGCAATACTGCAATAAGGAAAACAAAATTTAAAGAAAATATAAAAACAATTGTCATTATCATCCCCTCAGAATAAATTCACAGCGTGTAAAGAGTTAAGTAAACAAATTACAGACAAATCCTCCCAGGTGGGAGATCCACATCCTGCTAGTATTTCAACTCATTTGGTTCTTGAGCATTTCAAGTGTATCGCCCCCGCCCCCCCCGCCGCAATCAACAAGAGAGGTGGGGTGGGGTGGGGTGGGGTGGGGTGAGGTGGGGTGGGGTGGGGTGAGGTGGGGTTGTGGGGTTGGGAAACGAGACCTTCAAAATGAGCTGAGAAAATTATTACATATCCTGTTCACTCTTTGTTGACACTGAGGATTACATGATTTTATTATTACTTTTGTTATTCATTGCATGCACTAGCTGGCTTACATTGTCTTTAAAATTCTTCATTTTACGTGGGCTACATCCATTGTTATCATTGAATTGACCCAGCATATCTATAATTATGTTACTATAATCACCACCACCACATCATCATCATCATCATCATCATCATCACAATCACCATCGTCCTCATCATAATCATTATCATCTTCGTCATCACCATCATCACCATTGTCCTCATAATCATTATCATCATTATCGTCGTCATCACCATCATCACCATTGTCCTCATCATAATCATTATCATCATTATCATCATCATCATCACCTTCATCACCATCATCATAATCATAATCATTATCATCATCACCATCATCCATCATCACCATTAGACCAAGTCACGTGTACAAAGTCTATGTGAAAAATATCAATGGCCTCGTGACTTGAACAGTCGACTTGGACTCCATCCCTTCCTAACTTTAGTTGGATTAAATCTGAGCCAAAACGGTTGGGTGTGCAATTAAAAAATGCACAGCAGTACAGAAAGGCAACTGTGTGACTACAATGGCCAGAGAGAGAGAGAGACGGGGGGGGGGGTACTGTTTGCTGAATAATTTCATAATTTTTATATTAGCAAAATGATGACATGCGCGGTACCCCTGGATACCAACTAGAAATACGCCATTTTGTTGAATAATTTATTCATTTTTTAACACTGTACCCTGGGTTACAAAATTCTGTAAAAGTTAGGTAATAAGTGTTAGAATTACAAATTTAGCTTCATTTTTAACCATTTTTTGTAAGTTTATGCCTTTTTGTAGCACACTTACGCAGGTTCTGCATCCTAAACACTGATTTCAGTGATCATAACTGAAGAAAATACATTTTTGGACACAAGAGGGCGCTGCACAACGTGGTACACCGGGGTACAACGGTACCCCAGGGTAGCGCGTGGTGCATCAAATGTTTCCTGCATGACACATATGGCACAGACTGTCATATTCAACCTCACTATAATATACACACACTGTAGGCATAAATGACAAAAAGGAAAGTAAGTTGCACAGTTAATTTATTGTAGCTTTTATTACTTTCAACTCCACAAAATTAGGCACACATATGTTCTTATGACATACTGAAAGCACTGAATATTATTCGGCAAATCCACAGCAGAATGGTTGTTCGAAGGAAGACATATTCATGCTAAAAGACCATTTTTTTATTTTAAACTGTTGATAAAGTATTATTCTTACTAACCAAATGGCACATTCCATACATAAATTTCAATTTGAAAGGAAATGAAAAAAAAATAGAAGTTCTAGATTTAGGACACAACAATACCAGACTCAAGACAAGAAGGCTGTTAAAGGTAAATGACATGATTGGGGGTAGTCCTCAACTTGGGCTGAAACTACTCTAGAATCAAGTAAACTATGAAAGGATTCTCCTGTGAAAATCTTGTAGTCAAACGTTGACTCATTCTAAAATAAACAATGTCAATATCACTCGTAGCTCGGAAGCCTGCTGTGTGGCTCTCTATGGGGCTTATTTTTATCGTCCCCGGATAAAATTAAGATACTCCTATATTTATACTTGATTCTTCTTAACACTTTGCGTGCTAATGTTGCATCTGTGCACAATCACACAATCAAACTGAACAATCGTAATAATTATTTTTCGTTTTCATCTTTGTGCAGGATACACTGAAATTTAGCTAGTGTGCTTTGGTAACATCTATAGAAAAATTACCATTTGCAATACTGCAATAAGGAAAACAAAATTTAAAGAAAATATAAAAACAATTGTCATTATCATCCCCTCAGAATAAATTCACAGCGTGTAAAGAGTTAAGTAAACAAATTACAGACAAATCCTCCCAGGTGGGAGATCCACTCCTGCTAGTATTTCAACTCATTTGGTTCTTGAGGCATTTTCAAGTGTTCCCAATCATGTCACTAACCTTTAATGTTTATGCTGTGAAAATTTCTCATTTTCTCCTTCTTGTATAATTATTTACACAAAATGCTGTGACAATCAAATTGGTTGTGGGTCTGTCTATTATGACCATTTCCTATCAGGGTCATACTTTGATTGAATAATGTCCAGTAAATAAAGGCTTGTTTCTCCCCAATTAATACACCAGTTTACTAATATATTCAAATTTTATAGATTTTTCTTTCCTAGGGGCCTAGTAACAAGTTGTTCTACAAACCTGTTTATACTGAATACATTTCAATACTTGGAATCCAACTTGCATACATTAGTTGTTGCTGTCAGGCAAGCCTGGGGCAAGCTCTCAAAAATGCATAAAATTTGAATATATTTGGAAAATGGTCTATTTAACAAATTCAAGGCAAATCCTACCAGACAGACGGTATAGCCAGTGTATTTATGGGTATTTGTTTTAACTCACTTAGTTCTTGAAGCATTTCTTACTTCTCTCAATCATGTTGCTGCCTTTTCAATCTTAGATTACAACATGACACGTGGGGGGGGGGGGAGGTGGAAATAAGTAATAAAAAGCCGAATTATTATACAAAGACAAATTTGTTATCTTTACAATATTTCATCGCCACGGAATACACATTCATTCAAGGTGACATATTTTCACAATTTACAATGACTAATTGTGAATAAAAAGTATATATACACTTTAAGATAATAGCATATCATATATAACTATAGAAAATTTCAAGTATCTTTCTGAAACAAAAAATATTTATCTATCTCTCAATGAGAAAGGAGGAAAATAAGGACGGTATTCAATAATACTTTTCTACAAAACATGGAATGATTAAAATATATCTCGCAATATACTGTGCAAATATTATTGCAATATTTCATAATATGTACATTTTTACAGTGTCTTCAAATTTTTTTTTTTAATTGGAAAACACTACTACGAATTTACAATACATTTACATTTCAGGTAATTTTCATACACCAGAACACACACACACTTTTTTACAGATTTTTTTCGAAAAAAAAGTTTTATTAGTAAGATGAAGGCACACCTATTCAGACAATTGCTTTTTATTTTAAACTGTTCACATCTTACATTTTATATAGTCCTGACAACACTGTACAGTGACAACATTTAACTGCTTTATTTCATGGAATGCTATTGTAAATAGTACAAAATCAATATACAAATATAATCAATATCTATTACCATATATCATAAAGATAATTAACGAACACGGAATATACAAAAGCTGTTAGACTCAAGGTGATTTAGAGTAAGACACTGAAATTCACATTCACATTCCTGAAATTGTGCTTACTTAATGTAATGTTGTAAAGCATTTATAAGACACACCTGTTTTACACAATACACACATCTCTTTTATGTTTTATTTTGTACATATATTCCAAGTTTTTAATTCATTTTTAGAATTTCTCAGTTTTAAACAAACATTGGTTGTGTCCATTCTACAAATATAGTAAACTAGTCAGAAAATGAAATATGCATTTAAGCAATTTCCAACAAAATGTGCATTGTATTACATACCTGCCAACCTTTTGAAACTGATACAGATAAAAGAACCTATTTTCATGTAAACTGAAGGTAAAAATCTTACTGTCTCACGAAATTGTAAAAATCACACAGTAAAAGTGAACTACTCAATTTTTCAAAAAAAAAATCTTATTTTTGCATCAGAAAATCTTATTCGGTGGATTTGGATGATGAAAAATTTTACAAAACAGATAAAATCTTACTAGTTGGCAGGTATGGTATTATGCACCCATCATTGAAGGTGATAATTTCCATTACACTTACTCGACATAAATGTCAAAAACTATTCACTGTAATTGTTGAATAAATATGTTTGTATGATTGTTGAGATAAAACTGTATGCTGTATACTTTGCTGGTTACAGACAAACTTAAATCCAGCACTATCGGGACTGTTTGTTTGCTGGAATGAACTTTGATTCCCCACATGGATACGATGTGCACATTGTACATTTCTATGTAGTAACAACAGGCACAGATTTAGTGGGTGTGGTCTACTCTCATCTCAAGAGAGTATGGTCTATTCTTATCTCTAGTGGGTGTGGTTTATTCTTATCTCCAGTGGGTGTGGTCTATTCTTATCTCTAAGTGGGTGTGGTTTATTCTTATCTCCAGTGGGTGTGGTCTATTCTTATCTCTAATGGGCGTGATCTATTCTTATCTCTAGTAGGTGCAGTTTATATTTATCTCTAGTGCGCATAGTTTCTTCTATCTCTACTGGGTGTGGTCTATTCTTATCTCTAGTGGGCGTGGTTTATTCCTATCTCTAGTGGGCGTGGTTTATTCTATCTCTAGTAATCCAAGGCACAGATGAGAGCCACGCCCCTTTTGATCCAGTGATTCTGTTTCTTGTCTGTGGGGATCTCGACAGCAACAACGTAGTTGGTGGAGTGGCCAGTGGTGGACAATGTGCCTATTGGAGAAATAAAAAAAATATGTATTATTGCGTAACGTTTAAAAACGTAGAACTGTCAGTATACTATGAGAATTAAGGTACAGTATCGACTTGAGCCGAATTACCTTAAATTACAAGATATGGAACTTTGTGAAGGGTTATCACATTGTTTATCGTTTCCCCCAAAATAATGCCCAAAGATTAACCCTTAAAATTTGATAAGTAATGAAAACCTCAAATAATGTTCGATTAAAGATTGGGTTATTGATTTGCCACGTCAAAAAACATCTATATGAATCAAATCAGCTGAAATCATATCCATGTGAAGATTCATATAATATAACACCTCTCACAGAGACTTAGGGTAAAATATTGAGTTTTGTTAAAATCTGACGGTTAAACTTCATCCTTTTTCCATTTGCTCAGGAGCAAATTTTAAAAATCTGCGACATCAAACGTGCACGTGCCGTTCCAAAATGCGCCGATCAGCCGTTAGCCAAAGGTCGCGGCAGGGGAAAGCGGTTGACCAATCAGAGGGCTGCGCTCGTCTTGCTACGGTGCACAGTACCGCGATTCGCATTTTGAGCAAAATTGAAACTCACAGAAAGAACAACATTCTGGTAACATTCATTATTAGTTTTTCTCATAAAACAACAAATTCATGACGTACGGATCTCGGGACTTCAACACACCATTTGTAAGTACTAAACTAACCGTTTGTATTGATAATGAAGGGAAGTAACCGGACTTGCACATCCTGCAAATCAATAACCCAATCTTTTAAAGTACAATTTCTTGCAAAAAAATATTCCCATACGAGTATAAAAAAACAAAATCATGAGAAGAATGATTAACCTTTATGAAACAGAGGCAATCAGCAATCAATGTATTTAGAACAAACGATTGTTATATACAATTAAATATTTTGGCAATTTCATAATATCAGCTTCAATGCGGTATGGAAAATGAACAATTTAAACAAAAGAACACAACCCCCCCCCCCCAAAAAAAAAACCTCTTCATACCTAATACATAGAATACATAGAATACATAGAATACATAGAACAACCAAATGATAATACAACAATAGTGGCAAAAATTTGAGGGTTGAGGGCGGGGTCATGTGCACACAACTTACCAGCCCTGGTGAGTGTCTTGTACATAGGGCAGACATAGATCCCTGACTCTGGCTGCTTCCTGCTGGCTGCTGGTATCAGCTGCATTATGGGCATGTCGGTGTAGAGCTCCTTGGGGCGGGACTCAGCCAGCAGGTGGGCCTCGTAACTCCACCGCGCCCCCTCCAAGAACAGGCCACGGATGTAGCAGCCATTCTCTGGACGCGTGGTCAGTTGTTCGGCCGTTTCTTTCATGACCTGGTGGAAATAAATAGATGCCAGTAGACATAAACCAATGGCATTACAGAACTTCATTACAGAATAATCATGACGATCAGAGGAGCTGATTCAATCAAGTAGTGTCATCCCTGAGGGTGGGGTTTGCTATTATGCACCTCCATTATCTTGGGACTTGGATCCTTGATCTAACCTCTTAGTCCAGTCCATTTCAGAAGAATCATTGCGCTTTTCTGTTGACTATAGGTCCAGAATATCATGCCTACTGACTTTGTGGAATAGCCATAATTTGTAAAAAAAAAAAAGATGGTACATAACTAAATAAACAATATGTATTACATACATGTACACATTAAGTAATATTAATCAATCAATCTGTCAGTCAGTCAATAAATATACCTGGCATGTACCTGAAATGTTTTTGTAACTTTCACACACAAAAATCACAATAGAGTTGGTTGGTTATAATCAGTACATGCAATTTGATTATTACTGCAACTTCAGAAACATATCAGCCAGAATTTGGTTATTTTTGGAGATGCTAAAAAGTAGTTACATAAGCAACAAAACACCAAATTAGTTGCATAAGGTACAATAAATTATTTGCGGTCTGACTTTCAGGAATTTTGAATTACATGTTACTGATTTTTTGTTCTGTTATATCTCATGAACTCTTGAAGCACCAAAAAGACAAGGGAATTTTGGAGGCCACTGAAACTGTTGGGGAAGGGGATTCTACAAAAATGCATTGTCAAATTCATGAAATTTTTACTTGTATTCATTAATTATTGGTAATTAAGTGTGGAAATACGCAATTCTTTGTTAAAAGTTGTGTGGTTCTTCAGATTTTTTGTGCCTAGTATAGTCTAGAAATACCTGTTTAAGGGAATTATATGCATAAAGAATTTGTGTATTGTGGAACTGTTACTTTAATTTTGAATTATGGGATATGCATATAAAAATAAGCTGTAAATTTAAGTTAGGAATCAAGCACATGTTATGTAGACCAATTGAATGTATTTGCACTTTTTAATGTATTTTTTTTTAATCTGATGTATTTCATTGTTTTTATGATTTAAAACTGTCAGTTGAACTTCTTTCAATTTCCACACACTTTACACACAAATAAATGCAATATGTCGTTATTTTTATGACATGCAACATGAAAATGTGACATATCTTGTGTGTGGTATATGCAGGATATAAAACTTTGGTATCAAAATGTGTGAGAGGTCTAAACAAAAAAAAACATGAAATTGCATGGCGATACCCCCTTGCATTTTGGAATTATCATACAAAAACATCAAGGGGGGGGGGGGCGCATCATGCCAACCTCCAAGTCTTTGTAGGGTTAATAATCTTTAAATATAGATCTTTAATTTTTTGGCTTGACCAGCAACAATAATCTACTTTGGTGACACACTGTCCACTACCATTCATCACTGTACCTGGAAGTCAAAGCCGATGGTGTCGATGGAGATGATAGCTCTTCTGGCGTAGTTCTGCAGCGTACCGGTCAAGAAGGCCTGAGGGAAGAAGAATCCGGAGATCCAGAAGACGCTGGGAATTCCATCCTTGATCCAGGTATCGATGAAGTGCATCCTCTCCACCAGATCTACCACCCAGGACGATAAGGGCTTGAGGGATGGATAGGCCTTTGGGAACATAGGAATAGAGGCATGTTAGAATTGCGCTCTAAAGGGACATGGTGAAGCTGTTTACTGTGCATTCATCAGAGCATATCCATTGTGTGGCCGCCAGACGGGCCAGAGCATGTGTTCCCAGCAGATGGGCCTTAACAATAAATTTCCTCTCATATGAAAATATTGCTTTTTTGATATTTGCACTCAGCAGACTGACAGAAGGAATTAATAAGGTCACTATACTTTGATTTTATGTGAAATATACCAATGGTTTTCAAAGACACAGACAGGCAATTAACTGATCTGGCCCTCTGCTGGGAACATATGCTAGCGCCCTTCTGCCAGCCACATGGCGATTTGCGCAAGTGATTAGATTGCCCCAAATAAACAAGAACAAAGTAAACGGAGGTTAGAAATTGCAGGAAACTAGAAATATCACTAAAGGTCACCGTGATAAATGCCCCCACCCAATTGGGATGACCTTATATGCCATTACCATGGCAATGCAGTCACTCGACACATTCAACAAATGTGTCTTGCACAACATCAATATACAGTGTGTGTAAAAAAAAAAATTGTGCAAGTGAAAACTGTTCTCAATTAGAAAATAACCTTGTGACAAGATGCTTACATCAACGTCACGAGCATAATCTTAGCTTTCAAATACTGTTAGTTTTGTTTAATTTGCTTGTCTTAAACTTGAGATATGTTAATGTAAATAAGAAAGGGTGAAATCACAATTGTGCCACTTTTACTACAGTCCCTTGTAAAAGTGACAATTGTGATTCCACCATTTTGTTGTTTCCATATATCTCGAGATTAAAACAAGCAAATTGAAAAGAACAAATGGCATTTGAAAGCTAAGAATTTGCGCTTGACGTTGAAATAAGCTTCATGCCACAACAGTATTTTCTAATTGCCAAAGAGGGCGATTTTTACTTGCACAATTTTTTGAGACATGCTGCATGTATCAAAATTTTGTACAAGTAAAAAGCGCCCTATTTGACATTATTATGAAATACTGCTGTGACATATGTTTACGTGAACATCAAGGGCAAAGTCTTAGCTTTCAAATGCGGTTTGTTCTATTCAATTTGCTTGTTTTTATCTCGAGATATCTTGTAAACAACAAAAAGGTGGAATCACAATTGTGTCAACTTTTACGGGAAGTGGGCCTGATGCTATTATTGACTGTAGTAAAGTGGCACATTTGTGATTTTACTTTTTCGTTGTTAACTGAACATATCTCAGGATTAAAACTAGCAAACTGAACGGAACAAACGGCATTTGAAAGCTAAGACTATGCCCTTGATGGTGATGTAAGCATCACACACACAAATATTTTTCTCATTACCAAAGAGGGCACTTTTGACTTGCAAAATTATTTTTGAGACACACTGTATGTGCCAAATAAATTTCATAGGTATTACTCAAGAAATGAGGAAGTAATTTGATCCATAATAGTTTGCCCTGATTTATGCCATAATATGCTGACAACGTAGTTTTTGAATGGCAATGCAGTTTCTGAATCATTCAAATGTGTCTTGCACGTTTTCATCCCAAGACCAATGTGTGTGCCAAATGTCATGAACACTGCTCTTAAACTGAAGAAGTAGCTTGATCCGCAAGATTTATAACGGACCAACCAACACCCTGACTGTACGCTGATTCCTGTATACCTGCTAAAGTTTGTTAGCCAGGGTATACAAATACTGATTGATGATCTCACCTTGCCTGCCCACAGCTCTGGGACACTGTTGTTGTAGATGCTGTTGGACATGGTCTCCAGCTCCAGAGACAAGACCACTAGACCCTTGAGAGCTTTCAGGAGATCCTTCAGGGTCTGGTGGATGGCCGTCAGTAACCGATTGTACCTGGTGACATGACAACATGTTGGTCAATGAGAGTCAAGTGTCCTGCACATTGTTATAGTTAAAGGTCAGTGACATGATGAGAGAAATACAAAATGCCTCTCTCGAACCAAACTGGTTGAAAGATATACCAGTCTATATATCAGCTGGAGTGTATCTCCTGGCTGGAAGGATAATTGTCTTAAATTTGTTTACTTCGGGAGAATCACGCATGAACACACAAGCACTGAATTTCTTTCGTGCCCCCAAGAAAAATTAATCCCATAGAAAGCTACACAATTTTACCCCAAGTTGAGGACTACCCCAAACACATCATTTACCCTGAATGTCTTTGCATATTTTGTACACACTACATCACTGAAATTCTACATACAGGAAAAATGCTGAAGATTCCAATGGAATCACAAGTTCAGTGATTGATAACAAATTTCCCACCTATCATTGTCAAATACAAACAATATCATTTGGTTGTGCACTAATTGGAAGGGCCCACACCTCACCATCCACGCCCCTATTAGACAATGCATTAGACATTTATGCTGTAATAGTCAATATGCATTGCTGGGGATGGGATGAGATTACCATTTTTTCCCTAATGCAGCCGTCACACTGTCCCAAAATTGACACAAGATGTACACACGATAAAGGGTATGTTCAAATTCGGCTTTGATCATGTAAACATCAAGCCATTCGTGAGGGCATCTTAACCCTATTTTAACTGGGCTATTTCAGACCAGGTTTTTACTGGGGGGGGGGGGGGTCAATTTGCCCCCCCCCTCAGATCTCGGCCGCCGATCGCGCGATCGCCGCGAAAATTTGCATGCGCATAGAGCCGGATGTAAACTACATGACTGTATAGTAAAATTTTCAAAAAATTAATTTTTTCTATTTTTTAAGTAATTAATTATGCAAATAAGTGCATTAAATTATGTTTTCGCCTATAACTCACTTACAATAGCTAGTAGAATGCTAATTTTTGGTGAAAATATTCATTCTGACATTTCTCACAATTATCTATAAAAAAAATTGCCGAACTGGAATTAATTTTTTATGTATTTTATTGTTTTGTGAATTTCTTATGTATTTCTTTGTTTTTTCGACCTTTTGTTTTCTATTGTTTTTTCGATGAAATTTGTTGGGGACAATTTTGCAATCATAAACAGTGTAAAATTAATTCATTTCAACCAGCAAAAGCAAAAATAATCATACATTTATGATTTTTGGCTGAAAACACAATTTCCATTGATTTTGTACACAAAATCACGTTTTTGAGCGATTTTTGGGTTGACATGCA
The DNA here is from genome assembly GCA_001188425.1 of Eucidaris tribuloides. NCBI lineage: Eukaryota > Metazoa > Echinodermata > Echinoidea > Cidaroida > Cidaridae > Eucidaris > Eucidaris tribuloides. Next base: position 55,097 of record JZLH01S0606982.1, on the reverse strand, counting down.
TGTATAAAAAGTCGCGCAGCGTCATAACGGTACGTCCGATTTTCTTGAAAATGGTCTCAAAAGATGCGCGATACTTGAAAGTAAAAAGTCAAACGCGATCAAAAAATTTTGCGCGGCGGCATGGTCGCGAAATTCGTCGAGGGGGGGTCAAATTGACCCCCCCCCCAGTTAACTATAGGGTTAAGCCATCGTATATCCTTCTGTACACATCATACTTGCTTCAGCCATTGATTGGCTGTGTTGATCGAGTTCGGGGACAGCTTCGCGTGAAATTGAAAATTCCATATTCGTATGGCCATCTTGTGTCAATTTTGGGACAGTGTAACGCTACCTTTCAGGATGACAAAAGTGGAGGAGGTGAAACAGATTCCCTCTCCCCCTCTGCATCCACCACAGGTCATTTTTTTTTCAGTGTAAGACAAATAGCACTCTCACCTGATGACTTCTTGAATTAGTACAGTGTTCATGGATTCCTCGTACAGCACAGGGTGCTTCTTGGAGACCATAGCTTGATCGATGGGGAGGGGCACTCTGGCCAGGATGCTCTTGGCTGATTCTTCAATCACCTACAAAAATGACAAATTAAATGATAAATATGGCCATTCAAACAAGGAATAAACATATCATCACATAAATCTGGAAATTGGTGGGGGGATTTATATTCTCTGAGGAAGAAATCACGAAATAGTGAAGTTTTAGGGAGGATAATGTTTGTAATTTGTAAAAGGGTGCACTGAATCTACATGGGATACAATTTATGAAAAGTAACATCTGACTAATTTAGAGATTCAGGGTGAATGGCTTGTTAGTAAAACCATAGTAAATTAAATCAGGGTTTCTAATAACACTAATTTCAACCTGATGATTGATTGATTTTGCTATAACACACATTCTTCACAGATTGGAACCGAGCCTAAGATACATCATACTAGTGCTCAATACAGTACGATACGAAGGTGGTATTCCAAAAATTTGTTTCAGAAATATATCAAAAGTGACAAAGTAAGAGGAATTTGTAGAAATTTGCTCCAAAAAAGAAAAGAAAACAAAACAAAACTATTTGCATAATAATGCTCACACGTTTGAGTTAAAAATATGGTATTGTCAAATCGACTGTAACTATATTCTGGCTTAATCTGTTAAATATTGATCAAGTTAAGAGCAAACTTCACTACTTTCAACAACAACAATAATAATAATAATGATAATAATAACTGTAATTGCAACGTTAGGGAGAATTCTTTTGTTCCCAGCCTATTGTTTTGATTCCACTTAACACATACTTTTTCCCCTTAACACTCTACTGCCCTATTGTGACGAAATAAACCCATTGTTTGGATTCGCCCTACAGTGAGTTGTATGCTGCCGCCGCCGCTAACCCCCCCCCCCCCCGCCACCCACCCACCCACCCACCATAGGGGGAATCCAAACAATAGGGTTTATTCCGTCGCAATAGGGCAGGAGAGTGTTGAGGCGAAAAACGTATGCGTCAAGGGGAATTGAAACAAAAGGCCGAGAACAAAAGAATTCGCCCTAAGGTTGCAATTAGAGTTATAATAATAATAATAATAACAATAATAATAATATTTCAAAACAGACTTGAATAGTCCAGACTTTTTTTTATATATTCCAGAAATTATTCCACAAATTCATCCCCCACATTGCATACCTCTTCCCGTGACTTGCCACCACCTGTGGCTGTCTTGGGTTGCAGCAACATGATGGTGTTGAGGGTGGTAAACGTCTCATTTTGGGCAAAGGTGATGTTGGCGTTGTCGTGCAGCGAGAAGATTTCTGGGGTGTCGTTGATGGGAAGGCTTCGGATATAGGACATGTAACCCTGGCCAGATCAGAAGAGAAAAAAATCAAGACATTTATAAGAAATAGCAGCATAAGAATGCAGTCAGGTTAGCAGGATAACAGTCCTTCATCACATGCACATGAACATAAGAAGTAGCAAGTACCATTTGATGACATGGAAAACAATCAATCTGGAGATTTTTCATACACTTTCATTTAACCCATTGGAGACAATTTGATTTCACTATAACACACATTTTCCATAGATCCCAAAACGAGTTTACTCGTGCTTAGTCTCCAACGGGCTAACTTTGTGTAGCTGGGTTATGTTAACAGAAACTCTTTAAGAAGTACGTCCAGTCACCTTGAAATTTCAAGGAATTTGTCCTTTAATTATCACATGAACATATAAGTAGCAAGTACCACTTGATAACTGGAAAACATTCATTCTGTAGATTTTTCATGTACAATTAACTTCTATTTAACTTAGTTTATCTGGGTTAAGTTAACTAGAGCTCTGTCAGAACTTAAGAAGCATGTGAAGTCACCATAAAATTTCAAGGAATTTGTAAGTAAGGAAATATAGATTGCTTTCTGCTCCTCTGCTCCAATTCAATATAGTGATACAAACTGACAGAACTGATTTGAATAACCTTGTAATAAATATATTTAATTTCTTCTTCTTCTTCTTCTTCTTCTTCTTCTTCTTCTTCTTCTTCTTCTTCTCCTTCTCCTTCTCCTTCTCCTTCTCCTTCTCCTTCTCCTTCTCCGTCTTCTCTTCTTTTTAATTAGTATTACAAATTATCTTATCATCAGTAATACTGTAAATACTTCCAGATTAAACTGTTATATCAAATGATAAATTGTGACAATAATTATCAAAAGCAAAATCATAACTCAAGAACAAAAAAAGAAGAAA
>JZLH01S0606982.1:38405-51831 GCA_001188425.1 Eucidaris tribuloides | reverse complement strand
TTCTATAACAAAGTTTCAACCTGAATGATTGATTGATTTTGCTTAACACACATTCTTCACAGATTGGAACGAGCCTTAGATACATCATACTACGTGCTCAATACAGTAAGATACGAAGGTGGTATTCCAAAATTTGTTTCAGAAATATATCAAAAGTGACAAAAGTAGGAGGACATTTGTAAGAAATTTGCTCCAAAAAAGAAAAGAAAACAAAACAAACTATTTGCATAATAATGCCTCACTCGTTTGAGTTAAAAAAAATGGTATATTGTCAAATCGACTGAAACTATATTCTGCCTTAATCTGTAAATATTGATCAAGTTAAGAGCAAACTTCACTACTTTCAACAACATAATAATAAAATAATGATAATAATAACTGAATTGCAACGTTAGGGAAATTCTTTTGTCCCAGCCTAATTTTTTTGATTCCATTTAACACATTACTTTTTCCCTTAACACTCTACTGCCCTATTGTGACGAAATTAAACCATTGTTTGGATTCGCCCTACGGTGAATTGTATGCTGCGCGCCGTCAACCCCCCCCCCCCCCCCCCCCCCCCACCCATAGGGGGATCCAAACAATAGGGTTTATTCCATCACAATAGGAGGGGAGAGTGTTGAGGCGAAAAACGTATGCCGTCAAGGGGAATCGAAACAAAAGGCCGAGAACAAAAGAATTCGCCCTAAAGCGTTGCAATTAGAGTTATAATAATAATAATAACAATAATAATAATAATATTTCAAAACAGACTTGAATAGTCCAGACTTTTTTTATATATTCCAGAAATTATTCCACAATCATCCCCCACATTGCATACTCTTCCCGCGACTTGCACCACCTGTGGCTGTCTTGGGTTGCAGCAACTGTGATGGTGTTGAGGGTGGTAAACGTCTCATTTTGGGCAAAGGTGATGTTGGCAGTTGTCGTGCAGCGAGAAGATTTCTGCGGGTGTCCGTTGATGGGAAGGCTTCGGATATAGGACATGTAAACCCTGGCCAGATCAGAGAGAAAAAAATCAAGAATTGATAAGAAATAGCAGCATAAGAATGCAGTCAGGTTAGCAGGATAACAGTCTTCATCACATGCACATGAACATAAGAAGTAGCAAGTACCATTGATGAACATGGAAAACAATCAATCTGGAGATTTTTCATACACTTCATTTAACCCATTGGAGACAATTGAATTTCACTATAACACACGTACATTTTCCATAGATCCCAAAACGAGTTTACTCGTGCTTAGTCGCCAACGGCTAACTTTGTGTAGCTGGGTTATGTTAACAAGAAACTCTTTAAGAAGTACGTCCAGTCACCTTGAAATTTCAAGGAATCTGTCCTTTAATTATCACATTGAACATATAAGTGCAAGTACCACTTGATAACTGGAAAACATTCATTCTGTAGATTTTTCATGTACAATTAACTTCTATTTAACTTAGTTTATCTGGGTTAAGTTAACTAGAGCTCTGTCAGAACTTAAGAAGCATGTGAAGTCACCATAAAATTTCAAGGAATTTGTAAAGTAGGATGAAATATAGATTGCTTTCTGCTCTCTGCTCCAATTCAATATAGTGATACAAACTGACAGAACTGATTAGAATAACCTTGTAATAAAATATTTAATTCTTCTCTTTTCTTCTTCTTCTTCTTCTTCTTCTTCTTCTTCTTCTTCTCCTTCTCTTCTCCTTCTCCTTTCTTCTCCTTCTCTTTCCGTCTTCTCTCTTTTTAATTGTATTACAAATTATCTTATCAATCAGTAATACTGTAAATACTTCCAGATTAAACTGTTATATCAAATGATAAAATTGTGACAAAATTTATCAAAGCAAAAATCATAACTTCAAGACAAAAAGAAGAAAATAATACTCAACTACAGGAATATTGAGCTTACATTGTGGTCATGTGAGGTGGGTATCTGTTGGTAGATGCCAGATTCCGAGTATTTGTGGGCCTCCACCAAGACCTCCTCATTGTAGAAGTCAGCCAGGATATTCATGATGCAGCGTCGGTCTCTGTCGTCAGTGACACGCCCCCCATAGTTGATGTGGCCCGCTGTGTACTTCAGCACCTGTTAGAAAAGAGAACGAAATGAAGTAAGTAAAGAAAAAGTAATATAACAAAGTTATGACAAAGAAAATTGCATAGATATCAATTTCACAGATACCTATAAATCATAATTGCATAAGAGTAATACATGGTAAGGTATCCCTAAAAAACTTGTCTAAGCCTTTGAATATATTCAAATACATAAATATATAAATATATAAATATACATATAGTCTTACCTTGAATGGAATGTCATCATATTCCATCAGGACATTTTGAGCTGACTGATGCAGATTCTCATGTCACCGATGGTGAACTCATACGGGATGTTGAAGCCGAGGGGACCAAACTTACGCCTCTCAAGGACGATGGCGTGGAAGAGGGTCAGGGAGAGCAACAGACTCTTGAATTCATGGGTCTAGAAAAACAAATGTGGTAGAACAAATATTTAGAATATCTTGAGAGCTAAAGTTGTATTTTTTTATGTGTTTAGGAGAAATGCAGTTTAATACTGGACATTGGCATAAATCTGTGACATCTTCATATTCATCAAGGGGGGATGGTCCATTCATTCCCCTAGATGTGCTTGATGATAGTGTTGCACGACTCCAGGATTTTTGGGAGTCGACTAGTCGCCGACCAAAAGTCGCGACTCCGACTATTTGCCGACTCTCTGCGTTCAGTTCTGTCGGCATGATCAAAAGGTAAACAGAAGCATACTACAGCCTTTATAATGACTGTTCAGTATGGTAAGTTTATGTTGAAAATTATTTTTGGACTTATGTTGTTTCAACTGTGATTATGATCATTCAAAAATTGACTTTCTGTCATATTGTCATCGATGTTTTGACTGGTTTATATGGCACACATATGTGATTACATGGAGTCGATTCTTGCTTTTCTAAAGTCGGAGTCGACGACTCTTCTACAATAGTCACGACTCCGACTTTGGCGACTTAGTCGTGCAACACTACATGATGACACATAGATTTTCAGCAGTGATACTGGAAATTTAAACACACACCTCCACTTCAATATAGCCTTTAAATGAATCTGCACTAGAGGCGGTACAAGAAAAGGGAGGGCAAAAACTCCCCAGGGAAAGGAGTATGTGCAAAGTATGTGCAAACTTCATCAGGGTATCGTGGTGACAGGTAACACATTCCTTGCTGATGGCAAAATGTACTTTAATTGAAATGAACGTTTTGTCAAACTGGATTTATTTTCATTACATTATTTTATGTTTGAATTATTTGTTTTATTTGTTGTTTGATTTAGGGGGGCCTCAGGAGTAAAGGAGCCCAGATTTAGTTAGAAAAGTCTGTACTTAATGAATAAGCACTTCTGATTTATGAAGATCTGCACATGAAAAATCTCCTGGCATTCTTTCTACAATCTCAGTGTGGATTTTGCAAGTTCCTTTCACACACTATCAATGTGATTCTGTGGACAAAATTGAACCCTGAACTATGACTTTGTGACAAAATCATATGTGCTATGCTTGGCGACCCATACTTATTTCTTACCTTTCCAATACAAGAGTTAAGGAAGTCATCATTGAGACTGGAGTAGCTCTGAAGGAGGTTGGCCTTGATGCCCCTAGGAGGTTCTATCGTCATCTTGGAGCTGTTCTGAAGGATGGCCACTGGGAACTTGGGGCTCGGCATACTGGTCAGCCACAGGCGGAAGTCACGGTGAACCTGGGAGGACGCAAGAAAAAAACAGGGATTGAAATCCTCCAAAATGTATGAAAATGCAGGTTTTTTGTATGAGAGTAACATGCTATCTGGTAATTGAATTATTGTGATGTTAGTTGCCATTTTCAATGAAATCATCAGCATCACTTCTGTTACAAGCATCCACACCAATTCTTTCCACATTATCTTATGGGTTCAAATTCATTGTCTGTTTCTTTTTTTCCTCATGACCATGATGTGAATTAAACTCACCACCAGCAGCAGCAGCACCACCTGCTCTCTCTCCACTGTGATGATTACCTTTGACATCATCGTTAATACCACCATCTATTAACATTATTAGCATCTGAACTACAGTTCGAACTCGATTAACCGGCTATGTTGGGACCAGCGGCCATCCGGATAAGAGAGTTAATGTACAAACACAGTATAGGGGGGAAGGTATACATGCCATAAGTTGTTGTATAAACAATCCAAAGACCATGCACAAATTGCAACAGACCTCCCACATGTGACACTTAATTAATGTCCCTGATAACCAGCATGTTTCTGTGTACACTTCTGATAAAGGTGTATCAATTACACGTAATGCCTGATAATCCCATTGTCCGGATAACAGAGATCTCCGTATAATCGATGGCCGTATAATCGAGGCCGAACTGTAATAGCAAAGTTTCAAAATAAATATCTTTATCATCATTATCTCCACCATCATCATCATCATCAGCAGCAGCAGCACCAGCAGTATATTTATATGCATCATCATCATCCATATTATCATTAACATGTTGTTCATCATCATCATGATCATCATCGCCATCGCCATCGCCATCGCCATCGCCATCGCCATCGCCATCACCATCGCCATCGCCATCGCCATCGCCATCGCCATCACCATCCCCATCACCATCCCCATCATCATCATCATCATCATCTCATCTACATCACCATCATCACCACCACTATCTCCATCAATAGCCACAACCATCATTTCCATTACCAGTGTCTTCTCTCTCTCTCTTCCATCTCCTTACCTTGTCAGGATCAATGTTCTCAATGAGTCTTTCCAGGGAAGGCATCCAGCTAGGTGAGAGATGGCAATTTTGGAAGAAGACCCATTTCCCTCTGTCCATAGCACTGCGCATCATGGCCTCTGCTCTTGGTCCCTGCATTGTTCAATAATGAAATTTCATAAACGATCACAAAAGAAGTGTTTTTGTTGTTGTTGTTTTTCAAATTTTGCAGTATCAATGTGCCAATTGAAACTGTGGACTCCACAGGGCATTAGTTCAGAAGAACATAAAGTAACTCATTTTTCACTTTCTCATACATTTATTAATTTTGTTGAAAAGAACAGTACAGTGTTAAAGCCCAAGTACAGTTTTGGTCGATCAGACAAAATTTGTGTCAATCTTCTGTTGTCACCCCAGACATTAGAAAACAACATCACACTTACTGAAAATAGTTTATAGTGACAAATTATGATGTTTAAACTAAAGGAGAGCATCTAGTGGTATCTACATTACCTATGGGAAATGTTGGGGCTCCCCCCCCCACCCCGACATTTTACATTTTGAGTAATTTTTCAAAAATGGGAGTGTTTCAGAGCAAGCAATATTTGGGGCACTGACAGATCACATAAGCATATCTAAAAAATAAAATATACCTGTGAATTACTGAAGTAATGAACACATTTTTTGTGTGTTTTTCTTTGTTGTAACATTTTTTTTAATGTTTTAAGAGTGAGACATTACGAATCCATAACATTGGACAAGACTCCAACAAGAGTTCAACAACTAACCTGGCCCTGACCCAACGAGATGGAGGTCAGTTTCTTGGAGAATCTCATCTCCTCGGCAAACTTGTAGAGGTCGGCAGCCGGATCAGTACCAGTAGACAACACAAAGACGAGGGGGGTGGTGGGGGAGGATTCCTTGTAGGCCACGGCTAGGTCTGCGGTCTGGGGCTCGATGAAGCGCTGGCCGAGATGGCTGGAGACGTAGTCCTGGGAGGGTAAGAGTGAAGTACAAGAAACGGTGATTCAGTACTGAAAAATTTCAGGCGTTTTCATAGCATTTTTCTATCTGCTCTCTGAACAAAAGATGGATGGAGATTTTGTTTTGTGGTTATGGCCTTGTGCTAGTGGGAGGCAACAAAAATCATTGAACATCTCAAGCAGAGCTGCCAACTTCTTTCAGAGCATTTCAGTATTTTGATGGCTGAAAATCAGTATTTTGCTGAAGTAATCAGTATCTCTGGCAGGCATGTAATAACAATGTACATAATTCAGACTTTTGAAAATCAGTATTTTGCATAAAACCTTCAGTATTCTCATCAAATTTCAGTACAAAATACGGAAAATCAGTACTACTTGGCAGCTCTGCTCAAGTGATTAATCAGTTTGGGGAAAAGGAGAAAATACATGTGTGTCCCACGACAAATGATCGTGTCCCCATCCTTGCACTTGTTTTGCGATATTTTGCAACACCAAAAATATTGAATTATTACTTGACTTTTTCCTTCAGTCTTATGCACATTTTGATGCCAAATTTCATTAATTCATCCCTCCATTAGAGTTTCAAATTAGAACACATTTACATACAAGAAGACTGGCAAAGAAATAAGGGTGGACTTTATAATTTATATGTATATATCTAAGTAAAATGAATCCTAAAGTAACCATCATGAAATACTCTGTTTGAAAATGTATTGTAAACCCCTTCAGGTGTTTGGGGAGGGGGATTATCATCAATATAAATGAAATATATGCACTTTTGTCTTTTTGGGAGGAGAAGAGAAAAAAATCAGCATGTATGCATTATTGCCCGGCTCATAAATGTATTCCCATACTTAGTATTGTCAAAAGAATTGTGTTTCTCATAAGTTGTTTTCTGTGCTTAACACAAAATCAAATATTCATCAAAATGGCCAAGATCTCAGGGGGCACAATCAGTAGCAATATTACCCTCCCCCAGTCATAGATAAGCCACACTAGCTCACCTGCATGGCATTGGTGACTTTGTCAGCCCGGATACACTTCAGGACAAGGATCTTCTGGAAGTCATCCAAGTCAGTGTTCCATTTTCCTGGAAGTGGTTCCCTGAAATCAAATATATATATAACAATACACAGTCAACAAAAATACCATGAAAACAATGGCAAAGAGGGGTAACCTGGATTTTTAACATCAATTCATATGCTATCATTATACGATTTTATGTAATTTCTTATTGTTATCAATATGCAATACAAGTTAGGTTTACAAGTAGGATGATGCTGGAAAAATTTTGAAAGATGGCACTTTTATTTTTATTTTATTTTTTATTTATATTTCCTCAAAACTTGAACTCTAATACCTTCGTAGACAGGCCATGCATAGCTTTTGATTTTCATTTGTACATAAGACAGAAGGAAAGAAAGAAAAAGATAAAACAAAGAAGAAGAACTTTTAATTTGTACATAACAAGGAAAGAATGAAAGAAAGAAAGAATTCAATCAATTCAATTCAATGCAATTCAATAATGGTCTTTATTTAAAACATGCCTTGCAGCCAAAGACTGAATTGCACATGAAGACAAGTTTAAAAATACATTAGAAATAGTAATATAAAAATACACATAAATTCTTACTTTCTTTCTAAAATAAATTGGGGCTCTAAATCATAGCTACTATTATTGCACATTATTAAATTCACATGATGGGGAAAATAAAAGTTCATACGTATTGTAGTAATAAGAAACAAAACAAAGAAGTAAAACTTTTTAATTCATATGTAAAAAGAATGAAAGAAAGAAGAAATAAAATGAATAATAATAATAATAATAATAATAATAATAATGGGTATTTACATTGCGCACATATCTACTCAAGAGTGCTCAAGGCGCTGTATACAATGTTCATTAAACAGTAACACATTTCAAACAAAATCAAGCCAAGGACATAATTTATATAATTACATGAAATTTCAATTTACATGACATAATTTGTAACTGTACTATAATTATATTCTTACAAGTTAAACATATAGGATTTTAGTCTCTTTTTGAAGATTTCTACTGAAGGTGATTCACCAATACTTAAGGGTACGCTATTCCATATTTTTGGAGCAATGTTCTGGAATGCTCTATCCCCCCAGTTTGTTTTTGTTTTCGGTACTACCAATAAAACGAATGAAGGACATTGAGAAAGAAACCAGGAAAATAAACTTGTCATACCTGTGTGGATCTACACTATCAAAGATGCGTTTGTAGTCATCAGTATGAGTTCCAAACTCATGGGCAAAGCTGGCGAATTTTGGCTGCAATGAATCAAAACATAACAAGTTATACATACATGTACATTCATCACATGTACATACTATTACTGTAGTATCAAATCTAGCCATATCAGACATATCAATGTGACTGACAAAAATATTTTCACTCACAACAATTTCATATTCTTTGAATATTCTGCACTTTTTGCAGAGGTGCTGTGACAAAATGGCAAGGCGTGCCTGGTAATCTTGAGGTCTTAAATTGATTCCATGCCCAGCATTTATGCCCTTAACCAAGACGTTTCATCTGGTTTGCTGCTCTCTACCCAGGTGTATAGCTGGGGGTACCTATTACTATTGCAATAAGTGCCCACTGTAGCTGCTAAGCCTTGAACGACCCCCCCCCCCTTTAAGGAGTGGAAAGGTGTCTGATTAACTAAAAAGGATTTGATGAACGGGATAATAATAGTGTAAAGTGCTTAGAGATGACTTATTTCATATAAGGCACTGCATAAATCCAAACAATCATTGCTATTACTTGACATAGTATGAGGGAGAGTCTGACACGAGTGTTGTAGAAATCTTACCAGTGCACTGAGCGACAAGATCTCAAGCCAAGCTCTTTCAGACAGCCAGTCCGATGAAGGGTTCTCCAATTTCTCCGATATCTGGGCACCTCCAGAAAGCAGGAAACGCCACTCATCCTATGTTTGGAGAACAAAATCACGATCAAGAAAAAGTTTAAGATTCACATCAATGACTTCTTGATGCTTGATTACTTGTCAAACAGGATTTAATTTCATTGCAAAGTCATCAATATTTTTTAAATCATAAATTACATCCTATCGATTGATTGATTGATTGATTGATTGATTGATTGATTGATTGATTGATTGATTGATATATCACAACTTTTCATACAATGCCTAAATTTTGTATGAACAGCAGAATATCACATCATAAAATACTATCATATGAGATTCACACCTACAAACACAAATCCACACATAAAACTAACAAGTACACAAATAACCAAGCAAACGGTTTTGGATTTTCAATGAGAAAAACATTGTTATTAACCATGTTCACCTGTCATATCACTATTATTCTATTTGCAGTCCTTTCATTTTGTTATAAATATAAATAATTATGATGCGTATTTCAATATATTTATATTGAATTTGCACAATATAAATGTATGTATTATTATCATTATTATTTTTAGTCACATAACACCATTTTCACAACAATTACTAATGTAAGGAACTTTGTTTTAATTTCTTTTCTTTTTTTTTTTACAAACTCACCATATTGATTTTGCCCTCATTCTGCAGGATGCGGACACACAGGAGGAAGGCAAACATGAGTTTGTGTTTCTCAAACAAACTACGACACACATTGCTGTACAGGCTGAAGGTGAAGTACTCATTGATGTTGACGATACGCTGAGGGAGATTGTCTGAAAATACATGATAAGAAGAAGAATCTTAAGACAATGAAAAGTAGATAATTTGTTTTCAATTGAACAAGGAAAGAATTGGGCAGGCCTGGGATTTTATTTACAATGTTTTCTTTCAATAAATCAAATAAATATTAAAAGATGAAAATTCAGATTTGGGGTAGTTTATGTGTAACTGGCTTAGTAGTATACTACTAGAAACGTATACATTTCAACAGACTAGCGAAGCTTTCACTATGTAGTTTTAGCATATGCATGAACCACTCATCAATCAAAGGCAGTTATCGCCAATCAAACACAAGGCAATAGCCAGATTGACCTTGCCCACTTGCGCAAATTTAAATTCACTTAATGTGAAATAGATGAATGAAACAGAAAACACAACAGTCTCAAACGTAAACTATAACTAGTGGCCTAAACATATGAACTTTGACAACACAATAAAACAAGAAGATCCCCTAAATGCATCTCTGACCCAAATGTGGTTGCAATAAGAGAAACAATTGCATTTTGATCTATAGTCTGCCCTCCACTTTTGGTGGGAGAGACCAAAAAAAAGACTACTTTTAGGAATTAACGAAGCAAAATACACCCAAAAATCCAACACGTGACAAATACCCTTGCCCTCTCAGGATGGCCTACGTACCATTACCATGGCAAGAGTCCTGACACATTCAAATGTGTCTTGCACATCTTCACCAAAAGACCAATGTTTGTGTCAACTTTCATGAGCATTGCTCAAAGAGGAGGAAGTAGTTTGATCTGCAATATTCACACCTGGGGAGCATTTCATGAAGAGTTTTTTTTCAGTGATTTTCACTGGAAAATTTGCCCTCAGCCAATCAGATGCAAGGATTTTAGTAGCTAATAACAGTTGAAAGTGAAAATCACCAACAAAACTCTTCAAGAAATGCTCCCACTGCCATGATATACCCTCACCATAGCAACACAATTCAACACATTCAAAAAATTAGTTATGCACATCTTCATCCCGAGACCAATGTGTGTGCCATGCCTCATAATAACTGCACAAAAACTGAGGATGAAGTTTAATTTGCAAGATTTGTAACAGACAACCACCGACCAACTGACAACATGCTGATTCTTTGTTAAGATGGTTTGTGAAATTGACTTATTCAGTGCACTTACGCTCTCTCTGAATGGCAATGCCACAAGAGAGACGATAACCATCCATAGGGATACTGGTACATGGGTCCACACTGGCAGATCCGTGGCTGCAGAGACCAGAGTGGGTCGGACAGCCACAGGATATACTGGCGACCTGGTCTCATCAATCTCACGTTCAGTCTGTTCTGCCAAAAAAACTAATCAACTTTTGCCTGTCAAAAACACAGACAAGCTGCAAAACAAAAATATAATCATATCAATCTTCCGTCATTCCCCACCGTTAAAAAAAAAAAAGGGCGGCAAAAAAAAGACCGCGAAAGAATCATATTTCCTCTCCTCCTCCTGCCAATTCCCAACTGTACGGGTCAGGTCTCTCAGTACTGCCTTATCTCTTCTAATCTATTGCTAACTCAACTTGGCTATCCTGTCCATTGTCCTTTATGCCAATCCATCCACCTGCTTTAACTGCGACATTTTTTCTCCTTAATCTTTCTTGACCTTTCATCAGCCCATCAAAGAGACCACATTACAACCAAAACACAAGCCTAATAGCATAACTGCTGCTTAACTCAACGTAGGAAACTTGCAAGTGTAATTTAACCATTTCACTCATTTGAACTTTGACCCCCCAAATAACATTGAGGTCTTGTAAGGCCTCCACCATCTAAGTTTGTTACAAGTGAGCTTATAACTTACCACCCCAGTAGAAATTGGAGGAAATTTTGAACTTGACCTCATCTTGATCTTTCGACCCTAAACACTATGACCTTTTTGACTCCAAATAACATTGAGGGGGGTGTCCCTGTAGGCATTCACCATCAAGTTTGGCTCACAAACGTCAACTGTCTCAAAGTTATTCAATATTTCATAAGGCATGAGGACACACACAAGATAGACAGACAGACAATACGACGGCATAAATGGCCCGACAAAAAGCGTAACCACTACAATAACACGTGATTTCCTGGGGCCTTGACTTGGATGGCCTCCAGGGTGTTGTGAGGTCGACGCTCATCCACAGGGTTGCCCTCAGAGGCACTCAGTCTCTCCAGGATCTTGTCTTCAATCTCCTTCAGTTCCTGCTTCATCTTGGCATTGCTGACAATCAGCTGGTTCTTGGCCTCCTCCAGGTCAGGCCGTTCCTCCGCCACCACCCTGGCCAGAAGCTGGTCCTCCAGACCACTGCGAACCAAAGAAAAGAGGAAATACTTAAAGTATTTGTAACATTCAACCTTGCACACATTAAACAGCAGTGACATTATTGGGAGAAATAAAAAAATACCTCTCTAGGCAAACTGGTTGAAAGACTTACAATGGATACATCAGCTGGAGTGTATCTCTAGGCTGGAAGGATTTATCTTGAATTTGTTTACTTCAGCTAAATCAAGCACGAATATACTAACATTTTGTTTCTCTCGAGCCTCAATAGAATTAGATGCCATAGAGAGCTACACAATAGATTTGTCTGTCACAAAGCATATGATGGAAGTTACTTTAGAATGAGTCAACTTTTAAGTTTTACAAGTACAAACTATAAATCGTTTGAAATTTGGCAATTGCTCACCTGTACTGGCAGTTAAGGGTTTAGACACGGAATGTAACTTTCACCTACTAATTTTGAATTTGGTAGAGTCCAACCATAGCAAAAATTGCTTGACAATCGTACAATGCAATTTTCAGAAAACCTGCATAATCAGGGAGTTGGTAGCTCTGCCATTGAGCATGTAATTGACGAAAACTAAAATTAACATAACACTTGTACCCCCCCCCCTCCACCGATGTACCTTGAGAACAAAGGTGCTAACCTATCCCCACACTAGTGTATCATTAACTTGTTTTACTACACTGCATTGATCATGAATTTATGTGATTTTTTTAGCAGGAGTGTTTGCAGCTTATGTTTCATTTCCACACAATGGGTTATTTATTGAGGTTCTAAATTCAGCCGTTACCTTGGCGACAGTGTAAAGTTGACAAGGGTGACCTTGGTGGAGACCTCTGGGGTGTAGTGGGGGTTGGGCAGCTTGGTGGTGATGTAGAACTTAAAGTCCTCGTGGTACGGAATGACAGCGTCACCGAGTCTGATCACGGTGCTGCCCTGCTGCTTGAAAGTCTAATGGGAGAAAAAGACAAGCGTTCAATTTCAATATTTCCTGCTTATTTCTGACATGATGTACCAAACGGTACCCTGGTGTACCAAATAGAAATCCACCATATCATGTGGATTTTGTTTTGTTTTTTTGAAGAACGGTGCCAGGGGTTACAAAACCGTGTAAAAGTTATGTTTGTTGTGTGCTTCTCAATGTTTAAAAACTCCTCTTTTGTAAAATGTTTTCGTACATGATCTTATTCAACACTAAACAGCATAACTTCAGCATCATTTTCCCACCAATTTTTGTCAGTTTATGTCTCTCTGCATCATTATAGACTTATACAAACATCCAGGTTTTTTTTTTCAGGGCTTCATTTTTAGACCTATCAAAGACACTTAGAGCATGGAGGATTATGTAGCTCAAAAAAAAAATTTTTAAACTGTGGTCATTGTTAGCCTGTGGATTAAGACTCTGCTATTTGACCTATGATGACAGATCATTTACCTGTTGAAGGAGGATGGGTTCCAGGGCAGGATCCAACTCCTCGGCCACGTTTTCCAGCAGGCAGGGTTTGCCGAAACGGACGGCATTCTCAAGGCTACGGAGGAAGTCTCGATCAGAGAGCTTGATGATGTCAATACCGTTGTCTTTTTCCTGCGAAGAATAGTATGCATATATTAAGAGTGAGCCTTCTCTTGACTTGCAACACATGTAAATGGTTCTAAGAAGCACTAAAGCAGGGA
>JZLH01S0606982.1:665-38380 GCA_001188425.1 Eucidaris tribuloides | reverse complement strand
CTATTTTTCCTGCCATTTAATTGATTTGTATGTGATGAATGCCTTTTATACTATAATTTTATCACACATACAGATTGTCATCCTAGATGTTTAATTGCTCTTACTCTCTTTCACTTATGAATTTCCTTTATGTACAATTTCTAATTAGACCTCTGTCTCTCCCACTTAGTTCCTCATACAGTACTCTCGATTAGTTTGATATTTTGATTGATATGTTATGATTACCATTGTTTTGTATATTTACTGTATTTCATACACATAATTTCACATTCGTTTTCACTTGCAAGTATGCACAAGGTGCCACTGCAAAAGATAAAAAACTGAGTGTACCAACCTTGTATCTATTTATGAAAACACTATACTAATCGCCTTCTAAACATGTTACATGTATATTTATGAATAAATTATTCAATATAATATACCACTTTTTTTGTTTAAATTTAGCTAATAGATTCAGTAATATTTACTTTTCATGAAATAATTAATGATGACTCATAAAATCCTTTTTCCCTAAATAGATACGAATAAGAATTCTTAGTGTTAAATTCAATATTTGTGACACTGATATGCCATAGACATTCTATTGTTTTGTTATTACAATTGTTCATTGTTTTGTTACAATTTTTGTTTTCATTGATACACGTTCTAGGTTTCTGTATTTGTAAATCTAGCTTGTATAGTCTTTGTAATCCTGCCTACTGCCAGGTAAGAAGGAATCTCTCCCCCTCCTCTGGAAGACGTCTTGGGTATGTTTTATTGTATCATCTTTGATTGAATGATTATTACATAAACAGCAAATGGCAAAAAAAAAAAAAATTACAAATCTTACCAAGGCTTTAATCCATTTGTTGGCCTGTCCCTGGGGGTCAATAAAGAGGGGCCAGCGGCGGGAAAACTGCATGATGACCCCGTTCTCGATGGAGAGGTTGTCCCTGGGGAGACCCGCGATCTGCCACGACCGGATCTTGACGGGATCGCCGAACGACTGGATGAAACCAGGATCGGTGGTGGAGGGGACATTATTGGGCCCACATTTAGACAGCCACTCCTCTGACAATGAAGCTCTGTATTCGCCCTGGAATATCACACATAAAGGCGAAGGATATATTAGATTAGCAGTTGGTTAGACTTTTATACAATCGACTATTGTTAGCCCTTTGTACAGTTGACTATACTTGCAAGTGGATATTACAAAATCATGATGCTTTTATAACCTGTAAATAACATTTCATAAGTTTCAAAATAAATATCTACTGTAAAATATTTATTGTTTTATTTCCTTCTCTTATATCACCTGCATATCTTCCACTTAACTCTCTGTGTTTGATAATGCAGTTGGTTACTTTTTTTCAATTTTGAATTGTTTTTTTGTTTGTTTGTTTTTTAATTTTTGTGACTGAAATTATTTCTCAGACATTTGATGTAAAATAATTTTGTATTCTACATATATATATTTCAAAGAAAAAGAAAACAAATAAACACAACAAAAAAAGTAACTACCCTCTTTTTCAAAATACCATAACTTTTTGAAAGAACCAGTTTTGTAGCAAAATATTCTGCAAGGATGTCCTTGCACTAATTGACTAATTCTACGAGAATGTGGTTGATCCGTCAAGGTAATGCTATGAGTGAGCACATATTAAAGGCGAAAAAGTCACTTTTCAAAAGTCATCAAGGGTCTATTTGGGGTGTTTTTGAATGCGAGCGATTTTGACAAATTGCTGTTTCTGGCGTGAAGATTAATCGCTATATGTTAATCATCATCGGTTGACTCCTCTCATACGACTTTTCGGCCACTTTGCAATATTTTACGGCTTCGTGACGGAATTTAAAAAATTCCATCCCTTTCTCGATTTTGAAATAATGTAAAATCCATTAAGTTTACTGCAAAAATATTAAATCGAATTTTTCAGCAAAATGTATCTTAACTGTTTGTACGAACATAAGAAGGTTGTAACCATTGACATGGTTGAGTGAGCACACTTTATAAATAAGGAAAAATGCCTTATTTACCATAATTTTTGGCATAAGAGATGACTCATTTGACTTTTTGAAAAAGTGGCATTTTCACCTTAATACATGCTCATTCATGCGTGACCAACGGACCAATCACAATTTAACACAGAAGTTAGTCAATGAGTGTAGGAAACTCTTGCCAAATTATTTTGCACAAACTTGTTTTTGTTAAAGTTATATATGTTAAAAGGGGGTTAGTTCTTTTTTGTTTGTTTATATGCATACATAAATAATCATATGATCAACTCACTATGATTGTTATGATTTATTTCACTGGTCTACTGTAAAATGGCTATTCAGTCACATCAAGGTTACAAACTATTTGTAAAAGGCAGTAGAATATTCATCATTTATCCCTTCTTTGAATATTCATGAGTATTCTAAAAATGTGATTGGTCAATTGGTACTCACAGAATAAGAAATAGTTTCACTAGAAACTAGTCAAGGCCTAAGAGTCTTCAGAAAAGAGAAGATTGTTGCCTGTAGCTACGATTTGCAAATCGCGGTATGGAGAATTTGCGGAACATGAAGAAAACTGACCTCATACTACCCAATGAAAACTCAAGAGTTAGAATACTTCACTCTACTTGACAAAACAATCAAAAACCATGCTTCAGATGGGCATAAGACCCAGGGTGGAGAAATGCACACCTGCAGTGATACTAGCAGGGCATGTCCAGTCAAAACGTAAAAGAATACTTGACTTAACTCTATCCTGATTGCCAATTCTCATGGCAATGTCTACAAAAGAAACCCACAGCTGGGAAAAAGAGTGGTATGACATGCACATATCGGTACACACAACCTGCAGGTGATGATGAAAACCATTAGCTAGGAAACAAATCTCAGTCAAATCTACACAAATCACTCACTACTAGCTACAAGAATCACTCGTCTTGATCCCATTGGCTTCACATCCAGAGACGTTATGACTGTCTCTGGCCACAGGCTAGGAAATTCTATGAAACACTTCTCGAGAACCGGTGATGAAAATAAAATTGATGTGTCCAAGGCAAACTTGGCAAGGGCATCAGCAAACATCATCCGCAGAAATTGACGCCAGAGATATTCTATCAACAGTGCTTGGAGCTAAAATACAGGAAGACTAGCCATCGACATCTGATAGTGTAAGTGACCCGTCTGGAGAACCAGCTGACAAGTCAGCCTCATCCGTGGATGCTGGCGTATTGGATGAAGCTGATGAAAGACTATCATACAGAAACGCGGAAACGGTGATGATGTCTATTCCCAGTTCCATCAAAAACAAACCTTGTTAACCCAAACTCCGACTTACTCGGATACAATGATTAACAGCTCTGTTGATTTATTTACATCATGTGACTTGCTAACCACACTATGGGGAGCACATGGGCCCTCATGAAATGAGAAGGGGTCAGTTCTAACGTTTAAAAAATGATTTTCTCCTGATGTCTGTGCCCCTTGAAAATAAAACAAACTATAATCTTACCTTGGTCCATAATACCACTCAACCACAATTCCATTTCCATTCTTGATGTGTGGTCCACATTTATGATAAGTAACTGAACACAGAACAGTCGAATTACTACAGCAGAGTTACGGAAATATGAGAAAATATCTATTAACTTAAAGAAAGCTGAGCTGGACATTAATTTTCTCAACAACTGTCCAATTTTCAATGTCTTCCCAAGATTTGTGAGAGTTCATCTACCCAATGTCAACCAGCAGGACGTGTACGCAATCCACAACAGGCTTCTACGGTGCTATTACACCTTTTGTAATCTCGTGTAACCACATTTTAAAAATGTTTCTGTAACCAATTACTTGATATACAAAGTGTATAAATACCAATGACTCTGTATAATTTCCAGGCTGAAGATGAAGTGTGTTCACTTTGAAACACGTTCCATATATCAAAATGTTTTCTTTGTTATAGTTTTCTTTAAGCTATTATCGTGTCGTTCTTTTGGTAATTTTGTAAATATGTTCAGAGTTTTGGTTTTATTCACTGTTTATGCAATACTGTCGGAGTTCAGCAGCAATCTATATTTTCCACAATCCATCACAATACCACTTGCTGAACAAGTTTGTCCACATAAAATGTATTGATATCAACTCTTTCATTCTGACCTGAAGCTGCTATATGGCAGGGATTGTAATGAGAAGCTCCTGTTCAATGTAATTGTTACAAAATTTAAAA
This sequence comes from Eucidaris tribuloides, assembly GCA_001188425.1. NCBI lineage: Eukaryota > Metazoa > Echinodermata > Echinoidea > Cidaroida > Cidaridae > Eucidaris > Eucidaris tribuloides. The sequence continues at coordinate 34,185 of JZLH01S0606982.1, read as the reverse complement.
CCGCATTGTGATCTCTCCACCCAGTCACATAAATTCTCAAACTTTGCACACATTGTGACTGATTTCTATGCAACTGGACAAGAAAATCTACAAGTCATCTGGAGATGTAATTTCTTACCGTGAATGGTCCAAGGTATGCCACGTAGCCGGCCGATACCAAGACATCGCCTGTTATCTGATTGATGACCTTCTCCAGTAGGTCAACGGACTCTTGCCATCTGCCTTTCTCGTCAGCCAAACCTCCAATCAGCTAAAATTAATAAAAACAGAACTTTGCCATTAGAAATAGTCAAATTACTTCATCACTTTATCTATATCTTTATACTTGAATTCATTCATTTATTTATTCATCAATTTGTCTGATTATTTATTTGTTTGTATATTTATCTATCCATTTGTCTGATTGGGTGATCGTCTATTTATCAATTACATATCAATTTTTGTTAATGTATTTTAATTCAGTCCATCTACTCATTTTAATATGACTTTCACACGGTTGCCTTTTCAGTTAAGGAATGTATTACCCCAACAGAGTTATGTTTACAATTAAACAAATAAAATTTTCGTCCACAATGAGTGAGATAACATCATTAAACTGTGATGCAAGAAAATGATCATAAAGAGGGGTTTGCTATGAGTCATCACAATCTGTAAGGCTGCTGTAAATTTACTTGTGATTACTACTCCCGCAATTAATTTGTGTTTCATATGCTTTGCAAAATAACAGAGATTGTAATACTCCAGAAAGGAACTTTGTTTGAAATGGATGAGAAATGGGGGCTGTTGCTGGAAATTTTGGATTTAAACATGAAATATCACACACAAGTCCTTAATACTATATACTGATTGGATGAAAATCAAGTTGCACATGATGTCACAAGGTGTGTTCAAACACATTTTTTAGCAATGGGTCCCAGGACAAGTATCTTTGATGCCATTCTCAACAGCATTCTCAACACAACTGAGTGTTCAAGCTAAATTCAGAAAAACAAACCATATAAGGGGAAGATTTCACTAATGTTTGTGATGCATCGTTAACCCATCGTAAGGACTTGAACCCATCGTAACCTCACCAAACTCATTACTTGTGGACAGTGGGTTTATTTTGGATTTCACTGAACTCCTGCAAAATGTTGTTAAACCATTGCTGTTCAGCAGATGATCAAAAGATGGTCGTAAGCTGCGATATGTTTTGTAAAATCCTCTAAATAAACTCCTTGCAGCCGCCATGAATTGACTGCAAAGATGGGTCAAGCGATTCGCTGGACAATGTTAATGAAATCCTCTCCAGGCATTACTTGCATATACAATCAAACCATAAGAAAAGGATATTTTATAAAAGGACATAGTCATGGCTTAGTGGATAAGACTTTGGCTTCCTGACTTAGGGAAGTCCACACCATGGCAGTTGTGTCCTTGGGTAAGGCACTTTATCCCCATTGCCCCATCCCTCGGATAGGACATAAAGCCCGAGGTCACGTGTTCAGACAGGAACACCTCAGCACGTAAAAGAACCCACACACTTCTTCGAAAAGAGAAGAGTGAAAAGCCAATGTTGTGGTCACATAATACATGCATATCGGTTCATGGGGTAAGATGCCTATTTGTAACAGTGACTGAGTTCACTTTTCTAGTCCCTGTCATCTGCAATGATGACAAATCAATAATACTAATGTTACCATACCTTGTCAGCTCTTCCCAGTCTGGCTTTACAGAGATCACACTTGTTTTCCAGTTCCTCCTTCTTGGCCACGCAGTCGTCATATTTGGCCTTCAGGGTGGCGATACCTTCCTCCACTTCCCGCAGGCGAGCCTTGGCCTCGTCCAAGATGCGTTGAGTCTTCTCCAGGTCTTCTCGGGCAATCCTCAGCTTTTCCTGCACGGAATGAGGAAAAAAGAGATAGAGGCATGAGTTTTAATCATCAACTTTTCCTGCATAGACATGAATTTCAAGGTAAATTAGAATCACAACACTGTACTTGCTGTGGACATTTTTTTTTCCATCAAAAATATTTTAGTATTGAGATACAAGGTAATGGTGTCAACTAGCACTTTAAACTTTGCTTCATTAAATGAACAAATACACTTTGAAAATATATATGCCAGTAGAGACTTGCACTCAAATATAAGAAAAACAAGTCATATTTTTTTTATTTTTGAATGTCATATTGTAAGGATTTAATATACTCTATCATTTTCTTATCTGGATGAAAGACTTTCTTTCCATGTTAAGTTCATAAAACAATGGATTGCTACAGCATTGTATCAGGCTTTAAACCTCTTAAAAATAACTAGAAGTATCAAAATTCCACTAAAGCACTAAAATGAAATAAAGAATTTCTAAAGTAGTCAGTGAAAAAAATTATTGAAAGAAATGTCTTACTTCATCCCCCCCCCACTCCAAAAAAAAAAAAGATAGTAAGTAAGCTCCCTTAAAGCAACCATATAAAGGAATAAAACAAAAAAATAAACATCTATTATTTACCTGAACACAATGCCTGGCATATGACACAGAAATACCAATCAAATAGTACAAACCACTACTAATTACACAGCTTTAGATTTTACAACATGTATGATTCATATCATGTATCATATTTGCCACGGAGAAGATACAAAAAATTCCCAAAGAAGCAGATATGACTATTATAGAAATGTATCTGACGTACCCTTTTGGGAGCCACATTCTTGGCGACAAAATGATATTTGTGCATGGCCCTGCACCATTGACAGATGGAGGTACAGGCTTTGGAGACTTTAGCAATGGCTGCTGGAGTGAACTCTTCATTGTCGATGAATGGCTGGATCTTGGTAATCACACTGTCAGGGATGTTGTCCTGAATGTGGAAAGAGGTAAAGTGTTACGAAAATGTTTGACATTATCAAATAATTAATTAATCAAATAATGATCTAATTTATTTCTTTATCTATTTATTTATTCATTTTACTATTTCATCTATTTATTTATTCATTTATTTATTTATTTATTTATTTATTTATTTATTTATTTATTTATTTATTTATTTATCTATTTATTTATTTATTTAATCATTAATTCATTAATGTATTCATTATCTATTTATCTATTTAGGAAACCCATTCAACATATCCTTCTCTCCCATGTAAATTACAATTAGCTTAAAATATACACAGCAAAAGTAAATACTATAATACATCATATACAAAACCACCATATATTGATAACATAATGAATTTATAGTTTAGAGACTGATAAATTTACGTGCCTACAAAATACTAAATAAACTGTGTGGCTCTTTGATCAAGACCAATCCATAATTTAACAGCTTAATAGTGGAATGATCGTTTCAAAACTTCTGATATCGCATTTTGGTACCTGCAGAATATTTTGTGTTAATCATCAAGTTGCATGTCTATGTAAACAAGATGAAAAACTCTGTAGAACAAATGGTTGCAATGCTATTCACATATTTATACATTAAAATTTGTCTCAAATAAAATACACATAGCAGTTAGTGGTAATAGACAAGATCAGCCTTGGGGCCATTTTTTTCCTAATCTAGGTCTTGGAAGATACCTAATAATGCACAAACAAAACCATCTTTTTTATTTGTCTCATTTCCTGAAATGTTGCCTTGACTACGTAACAACGATCTAACTTGCATGTAGTGTCCAAAATGGCTGCTAGCAATAGAGCTGACCTTTAATATGTTTTATTTTGTTGCAGATGTATTGGCGTTTTAACTTGTTTGATTTCAAACATTATAATAATCTTACTTCAAACTACTTTCGAACAACATATTTTGATTTTCTGTTATTTCTCCTGCACTTTTTTGAGAATTTCTGTTTAAAATTCTTCATCAAGTTCAAGAAAACTTATGTGAAATGTAGCATCCCAAACTGAAATGAGATCACTAGGTGATTTTTTTTACCTTGTCGTAGGTGAAGAGACCTTCCAGGAATTTGCCAGGATCCTGTAGGAGACCTTTGCCAGCATCCCAGTAATCATCAACTTTGGTACCTGGCTTCTCACCGGCCACCTTCTTGGGTTTGATGCCCTTCATGATGCACACCGCATCAATCACCATCCTGACACCAGCAGGGGGACGCTGGAGGGCACGCACCTGGGAGGGGTGGGGGAGAAGGTTGAAAGTAGTTAATTATTATTCATCTGATTTTTAAAGGACAGTAACATGAATGAGAGAAATCAAAATGCCTCAAGAACAAAATGAGTTGAAACACATACCAATATATACACTGGCTAGAGTGTATATTCAGGCTGGAAAGATTTGTCTTGAATTCATTTACTTGAGGAGAAACAAACATTAATTTATCAGTAATAAATTAAATCTGTGGCCCCGATAGAAACTAAATCCATCTATTTCACTATCACAGCATTTTTTAATAATAATTGTATAACAAAGAGGAAATGTATGACTATAAAATTGTCACAGCAGAAACAGTATACCAGATTCTGTAAGCATTGTGTCATAAATTGAGGACTACTTCTAATCTTGTCATTTCCCTTTAAATAACTTTAAATAACCATTATTTTTGTCAATTAAACAAATTTGTCATCAATCTTTCACAAGGTACCATATTGTCAAGGTAGACATCAGAAAACAGTATCAAACTTAATGAAACTTGTTTAGAATGACATATTGTGACTTTACATGATCAGCTAGCAGATATTACTAGATACATTTTGTATCGCTAAATTTCCAGACCACTTTTTATTCACTTTCTAAAAAGTGGAAACATTTCAGAGTATTTGAATTTCAGGGTATTTATAGATGATATAGATGTACCTTAATAACACAGACACATATAAAAGGAAAAAAAAACCTATAAAATGCCTGTAACAAAAAAAAAAGACCTAATGAAGGGAAATGTACTGTTTAATTCATCTCTTAAATAACTATACATACATTTTCTCTGCTCACTACAATAACACAATTCTTATAACAAGCATTATTCTGTGTTTTTATCAGTAGCCTAGTACTAGAATTGTATTTGCTATATTCTGATGTCATAAGTTTGGCAAACTATTACAAAATATCTCAATAATTAACACCAAGGTTCAGAAAATCTGAGGAAAAAGAGAGCAGACTTTAAATATTGAGTTATTATGGGAAACAAATATATGATGAATTTATGAAAACAAAAATTATTTTGGTTGGTACTGTAGTTGTTTTTCCTGTGTGTGTTTGTTTATCTTTAAATGGTGAAATAGAAAAGACTCTTCTATTACTTGATTTGTCTCACACCCACACACCAACTCAGAAGTGTCAAATCCTGATAACACAGAAGACGAGAAGTCACTAGAAGTGTCATCATCCTCACCTCAACGACGTCATTACGGTTCAGGGATTTGAGAGAGGCCAAAGCGGCGTCCAAGGCGGGCAGAGCCTCGTCCAGATCTCTCTGAGCATCACTGGCTATCTCCTGGGTCTCCTTAGCCTTGGCCATGGCTTGTTCTTCTTCCTTCTGGACCACCTCCATGGTCTCATTAGCCACAATCTATTCAACAAATAGGATCATAAAACAATCACAGAATCTTTTCTAGATATGGTGACATACATAGTACCCTGGTGCAGGGCTGCCAACCTCTGTTGACCACAAAAAAAAAAATCATATTTTGAAGGCAAAAAACATTTTAGTACAAAAATGGGTAAACTAGACATACTAGTACGTCATATCAAATCTACGGAAAAACATATTTTGCATTTAAATATCATTTCTTACTTTGGCAGAGAAAAAAAAACATACTTAATATTGTTGAAATATACTAGTTGGCAGCTCTGCCTGGCATATCAAATAGAAATCTGCCGATACGTACAATTATTATTAGTGTTTTTCAGCACTGTACCCTTAGTTATCAAACTGTCTCACAGTTATTTTTGTAGTGTGTTTAAATGTTTAAAAAGTCTCCTTGTGCAATGTTTTAAATGGTCTTATGCAACACTAAATGCCTTCAAATAAAAAAGTTCAACATCATTTCCACAGCCCTGATCTTACCCAGTTCCAACTCTAATACTAACCCCACCCTAACCCTAATCTTGACCCTCATCCTATGCATCATCATTTAAACAGTTATCACCAGAACAAACAATGCATCATATCATCCACTTCAGTAATTGATGGATACATCCACTTCAGTAATTGATGGATACATAAACTCTGGCTAAACTGAAATCACAAAGATAAACATGATGATGATGATGACGATGCTACTGACCGTATCTTCCTTGATCTTCTCCATGGTAACCACCGTTTCCTTGGAAGCCTCTTCCAACATAGGTTGCATGGTCTCCAGCTCCTCCTGCATCTTGGCCACGTCGTCAGCTGTGGCCAACAACTACAAGATCACAAATTATCAAAAACAAAAGAAATGTCTTATTCAATTTGCCATTTTTAATTATTACAAATGTTTCAAATACCTATAAAAAATAAATATTCACCCAGAAATGATCTAGTTGCCTATACAGGATTGTGATGACCTCTAAAATGAATGACAGTGACAATTAAAATGAACAAAACAAATATGAGCCATTTGCTAGGATTTTTTTTTTTTGGGGGGGGGTAGTCTTTAGTAATTCTTGTGACGTGTATTCCACTTACGTTGAAAATGTGATCAGAACTGAGAGATTAACTGTGATCTGTATTGCATTGAATGCAAAAGTTGTTATTCTTGTTCAATGTAATTTATTGTAAAAGTGCTGTGATTCTTCCTTCAGGCCACAATAGGTTCTCACATTTTTGTATGCATATTGTAAGAAAGTTATATACAATAAGACAAGAAAATAAAAAAAAAATCCTTAGGAAGCTCCCTTTTAGGTCAGAGGTAAACCTGAGAGGTCTACTCACCTTATCCAGCCCAGTCTTGGTGCGATTCTTGGCCGTCTTCAACTCGTTCTTCTTCAGTGCCAGCAGTTTGGCAAAGATTCCCAGCAGTTCCAGGTAGCTGGTGGGTGTCACGTAGTTGTGACGTGACAGCTCGGCCAAGAACAGCTGTGACTTGACCACCACGGACTGATGGACTACAACACACATTTTGACCTGGAAAGGAGAGATAGAAATAGACAAAACAAATTATGCAAGACAGTGCTCAACAAAGTTCCTGTGAAGATTTATGGCCAATGCAATATCCTTGGAAAGCAGTAAAATATAAGTTGATTGTCAGTGCTGTGAAACGCATTAGTCTAGACACTGTGACAAGACCCTTCAACGGGTTACATGAGCAAGTACAATAACAAAGAAGTTTGAACTTTAAATCATTTAGTATCATGTAGAATTTATTGCAAAGTCCGGCAGAAACCATTACAAACATGTATATGCGCGCGCGCGCACACACACACACACACACACACACACACGCACACACGCACACACACTTGTAAAGACCGACAAAGTGGACCATTCCCTATTTTTCATGATCAATTAATTTACTGCATACTGAAGACATACACATAAGGTAACCACGGATAAAATGTGTATGTGTGTGTGAATGACTTCATTCTCTCTGTGGACCTACCTCTACCTCTTTACATGCTCTCAAAACAACACCCTCTTTACATCCTCTTTTAGATGATTTCTAATCAAATATGTGCTACACAAAAATGGACAAAAACTGAACAACCATTTACGGTTGACAGTCCATATTTGCATAATAAATTTGTGATCCAGGTCCATGATTGGGGTCATGTACAAACACACATACACAGGCATGAAAAGAAACACAAAAAGTCACACATCTACACATACAAACACACATATACAAAACATACTTACAAATCACAGGACAATACTTGTAAGTGTTTGAACTTACCAGGCCATCCACAATTTCCTGTCCCTCCTCCAGCTCTGGGATGTCATTCAAGAAGTTTCTGGCCACCGACAGCAGGGCCTCATCAGGCCATTCACTGAACCAATCAATGGTACAACAGTTGACAAGGGATGGGAACTGACGGAGACGGGCCCTGAATACTTCACCAATGGGACTGTTGAGAGAAGACAACACGGATCAATAAAGGGTCAAGGTTTGGTAATTTGGTGTTTTATTTCTTATCACTATCATTCTCGTGAAATGTATGTCTGGATCTACGGAAGTTTAAGCAATTTTTCCTTTTTAAGCATTTATTTGATGCTAATTTCATTTCATTTTGAGGGATTTATTTATCTAATATTCATTTGCTCTTCATATGCTTTATCATATGTTTACATCTTCAATTAAAAGATAAGAGACTGAAGAATTTTCTAATCCCCTTTCTTTCTTGCATGCTATTCAATAATTTTTCAGCTGCATCCCCCCCCCCCCTTGCAAAGTATTATTCCAATGCCTTAGTCCATACCACTTAGGCCCCCTACCGTCACCAAAGTAGTCTTCGAAAATTTATTTTTGATTATAATAATGATCATATCACTTGAATCAAACATATCAAAACACAGGTAAAATCAACTCTTTGAAAAATAAGAGTGAGGAAATGCAAAACTGAAAATAGTACTCACAATAGGGAAACATTCATTTGCTAACTTGTACTGTGCAGTGTGCAGAAGCATAATCTAGACTGATTTCAAAACCTGCTTTAATTCTTACTTTGCTACGTTCACCAGTTTGAAGAGATCAGTAAATGCACTGAAGACAATGAGCACAGATTAGCTAATCCCCTGTAATCATCTTACTCAGTAAAATACCCTTGTCATGGGGTCCAGCAAGTCATCACACCTTCCATGCTTGAAAAAAGTTGTGCAAAAATTGCAAACTGAACTGAACCATAACAACTAAAAATAAACCCAGATCCTAGTCTTAATCTAGACTTCTTCATAACCTTACCTCATACACAAGACAGTGTGGATGTTGGACTTGACTCTCTTGGTGTAGGCTGAGAACAGGTTAGCCTTGGTGGGCTGCATTCCCGAGTCCTGGACTATTGGCTTCATGGCGTTGTAGATCTGGTCCAGTTCGTCAAAGCCGTAGATGTTGGGCACATCTCCAGAATTGAGGATGTTATTTATGTCCTCCAGGAACGACTCGCTTTTGATCTGTGAGGAATATGAATGAAAGCATGAGAATTAAGATGGTAGGACGATCTCACTATAAAGGCATCATTATCCTGTTGTTTTTCACAGTCAGAATAATCAATCAGCTTTCAAATACACCGTCTCAGCAGCCACCTCTGTATAGCACCCAACCTACCTATTGTGGCCACTAAAATCATTCCCTTGGAGACAAATCATGAGTTGGAGAACCTGTCTATAGCAGCCACCAGTCCATAGCACCCAACCTGTCTATAAAAACAACATTTTTTGTTTCCCTTAGGTGGCCACTAGGCACACGTTTCACTTTAGCTCTTCCAAATTCCATTTCCAATTACTTGAAAGTTGGCTTTTCATTGGAATTACAATTCAACACCAGTTACTCTTTACTTACTTCCAACCTTTAGCATGTTATTGTAATTCTAGATTTAACATAAATTTGAACTAAATTTAAATAAACTATGCTAATATATAAAGTTCACAAGGGTTTATGCATGTGATTTCTCATAGTTAAAATTGTTTATAACCAAGCACTATGTTTGTTTTTTTTATGTAAATGAAATGAAATAAAACATGCAAGTTACATCTTTCTTTATAACATTTACATGGAAATGAATGAGAGGCAGAAACCACAGTAATACTGCAAGATTGTGACCTGTAAAAGATGTTTCCACATTATAGATGATCGGACTGTTATACTAATTAGGAGTTTACCAGAGGGCCTGAAAATTACTCCAGCAATTTTGTAAACCAAAATAAATGCAATGTAACCCATTTATAAATTTTCAGGGCCTAAATTCACGGTTTTGCCATCCCTACCAAATAACAGGGTTGAGCTGTATCATCCTTGGTGTCCCCCCCCCAAAAAAAAAGAAAACAAACATTTCACCTGCGTATCACTAAAGAGGAAGACGATAGCTTTGTTCTCCAGTCCAGCCTTCAGCATGATAGTCTTGAGATCCTCCCTCCATTCATTCATCCCATAGTTCTTGGACAGCTCTATCTGGAACAGATCGTATTCAGCCCTGGAAGATAGAAGGGGATGAAATACATTTCCACAATAATTCAAGTATGATACGTACATGAAAAATATTGACCAGCTACAACAATATGATTGCAAAAATTAGACTTATCATCCCACTTGACAATATGATCATCATTCTACTCATAACATTTTTACAATTGAGACATTAAGTATTTAAATATATTCATCCATATACTTATTAATTCATTCATTCTTTATCCATACTAAATAAGAGAATACATACAGTACATGACAGTGCATAAGACATTTATGGAATACCCAGTCCTAAATTACAATAAGCACTGCATATATCATATATTACACTTAAATATTATACTTCAAAATCATTTTCATCAAATAATGATTGTAATCTCCTTGATTGCAGTCATTATGCCAAAAACCAGGGGATGGTGCTCTAATATTGATCTTCACTTTCAGACAAAGTACATCAATATAATCATAACCCCCAAAACATACATTACATTAGTTTTACAACCACAGCAGATAACAAACCCTGTTATGTTATCAAAGATTTTGTCAATGAAAGTCGACTTGAAATTTGCTTTTTTTTCATAGGAAAGAATGAGAAAATTAAAAAAAAACTTCAAAGTTAAAATATTAACCTAACAAATACATACATAATACTCACAGTTACATAATTACTTTTCGGGAAGAAAAAATATCATTAATACCACATGGAGCTACAAACACTGAGAATATATATGGATAAACAGTGGAAAACTAATATCAGCAAACTTACATGTGAGCTGCTAGTCTGGTCAGACTCTGCCTGCCACTCCCACCAACCCCCAGGAGGAGGGCATTGCCAAGGGGCTGACGGATGACACGGGAGATACGACATACATGCTTGGTAGCATCTTCAAACAGGACAAGCTTCATTTGGGCCGTATTGACCTGGTTGTAATCCTCCAGGTATTCCTCCATCACTTGCACCATCTGAAGTCAGGAGGAAAAAGTTTTGTTGATGAGCTGTCTGATGGTAATAGTACAAATTTAAATAATGTATGAATATAAGGAATTGGGGAAAGGCCATAAAGACAACAAGATCCTCAGAGCAAGAGCGGAAATCACACACTACTGCTGATGATGAACGAATCAGATCAACTTATTTCATGCACATCAGCATCATTTACTACTTGAATATAATGCATCATCATTGTCTTCCTCCTCCTCATCATCATGTCATTATCATCATTATCATCATTATCATCATTATCATCATTATCATATCATCATTATTACCATCAGGTCACCATCTCCATCACCATCCTCAACATCAGCATCAATGTCATCTTCATCATTTTCAACATCATATAATTATCATAACTATCACGTCACTATCTCCATCATAACCATCACGTCACTATCTCCATCATCATCATCATCATCATCATCATCATCATCATCATCATAGCCATCATTATAACCACCATCATCATAATCATCATCTAATAATCACCATGATTATATTATTCACCCTCATCATCAACATCATTATCATCTAATCATCACCAACATCATTATTACTATCATCACTTATCACATATCTTACACAAACCATATTAACAGAATATTAAACGATACAGCCAAACCATACACAATGCACATGCACATCACATCATAAATTATCCATTTAATGTATTCAAGAAGTTGAGGTGTTACAATAACAATATTGTAGAGCTGTCAACCTATGCTGACCAAAAAACATACTAATGCACAACAAAAATCATATTTTGAAGGCAAACAAACATAGTTATGGGTGTATTAAGCATGCCTATCAAATTTAAGAAAAAACATATTTTGCATTAAAAAATCATGTTTTCCATTTTTTGATGATGAAAAAACATAATATACCAAATATTGTAACAACATACCAATTGGCAGCTCTGTAATGTTGGACAAATTCATTTTGGGGAAAGAAAATCATGTATTTTACCTTCTGTTGATCGCCAATCTCAGCGTACACCTTGTTGTCCACGTTGGCAATCATGAAGTCCCCATAGAGGAGGGGGGACCGGGGGTTAACCTCCTCCATCTTACAGCCAAAGTCCTGGGTGATCTTCTCCGACAGGAAGTTAGCGAACCACTCCCTGTCTTGGTTGTTGACGAGACGATCCTGGAAGACACGACAGTTCTCGTGGTACCACAGCCGCAGCAGCTGGTTGAGGTCCTCCATCTTGGACGAGTCTGCCATCAGGATTCCTACCAGAAAATTGAAAAATAACTTGTTTATAAATAAATTCAGATAAATAAATAAATAAATAAATAAATAAATAAATACATAAATACATAAATACATAAATACATAAATACATAAATACATAAATACATAAATACATAAATAAATAAATAAATAAATAAATAAATAAATAAATAAATAAATAAATAAATAAACAAATAATTAATTAATTAATTAATCAATTAATTAATTAATGGATATATATACAAGTCATAAATATATAAACCAATAAATACAATTAAACAAATAACTGAAATTACTAAAAATTGATTATATAAATAATAATCCATTTAAAATAAAGAAATATATTAAATTAAAACTGAATAAAGTAAATCAATGCAAGAATAAATAAATACAAGCATATAGAAATAAATGAATAACTAATTTATAATAAATAAACTAATTAGATAAATAAATATATGAATGAATTAACAAATACATTATTAAATTTACAAAATGTGAATGAAGACATAACTAATTAAAATCATAGATGATTACATACATAAATGAATGTATAAACAGATGAAAGAATACATAAATAGGTAAATGAATAAACTACATTGGGGATTTTTTTCATACAAAAAGGGCTGAAATACGTAATGAAATAAATTTCCAAGGCCCAATTGTAATCTCTTGCCGTGTAAAAAATAGAAAAAAATCCACACAGCTTAATACTAGTGCAAAATGGACCATTAGTCAATTTAGCATGATGCCACTTTAGTGCGTGTTTCTTTTTAGATAGATTGCCCATTTCTGATTCAGCAAATGATTCCAAATAAAAAGATGGCGCGTTTTCTTTTTCTTCTTCTTCTTTGTGATATCGTTCTTTTCTTTACCTTGGAAAACTTTGGAGAGATCTCGGAGGTTGAATGTGTAGTGACTCTTGGCTGGTGTTGGTAACAGCTGGGTGATGATGGTTTCATAGACAACGATTGACGCATTGACGATCTTCTCACAATGCTCCAGAATGTTGGGACCTCTCTCTGAATAAACAAAAACAAAATCAATCAATTATTACAAGATAGATAAATAGATATAGATAGATAGATAGATAGATAGATAGATAGATAGATAGATAGATAGATAGATAGATAGATAGATAGATGGATAGATGAATAGAAAGATAAATGGATAAATAATGAATTAGTAGACAGATAAATAAATAGATAAATAGATAGATAGATAGATAGATAGATAGATAGATAGATAGATAGATAGATAGATAGATAGATAGATAGAATGATAGATCTGCAGTTTTGGCAACTTTTATTTTCTTGCTGTAGCAAATGTAACGTAGCTGCATATTCCCATAATTTTCCTTGGTGCTTTAGAATATCACTTTTAATTATTTGGTTGAACTTACGAAGCCAGCTGCCCAGGATAGTAGAGAAGATCCTGAATTTGCTGGTCTGTTCCATCTCGGTGAAGGACAGGTAGTTAAAGTGTCTCATCAGGCGTCCAGTGACCGGGTTACGACCACCACCAGGGGGACCCATGGCACACACGAAACCAATGTCCACCAACTCACGGAAAGCACCTGAAAAGCAGAAACAAATTGTTTGATGCTCAACTCTTAAAGGTCAATTACATGATTGGAAGTAGTCCTCAACTTGGGGTAAAATTATTCTACAATCAAGTAAACTATGGCAGGATTCTACTGTGAAAATTTTGTGGTCAAATGCTGACTCATTTCAAAAGCACTACCATCGTTATGCATTGTGACAGGTACATTTGATGTGTAACTTTCTATGAGATTGATTTCTATTGGGGCACGAGAGTAATTCAGTACTGGTATGTTAATGCTTGAATCTGCTGGTAAACAAGTTGAAGACAAATCATTACAGCCATGGGATACACTCGAGCTGGAGTATATACGGGTATATCTTTCAACCACTTTGGTTCTACAAGCATGTCTACTTTCTCCAAATCATGTCAATGCCTTTTAAAATATCACAGCTGCAATTTTGCATCAAAAATAGAACCATTTAGATTAGTGTTATGAGAATAAACAGTATGACAACAACTTTATTTGTAATTACTACACCTTTACTATATAGGGGAGCACCCCTAACTAACTCACTTAAAGAAATGTGATGATTTTTATCATACATAATTTGTGAAATAGGAAAAAACATGTACAATTTCTATGTATTTACGGATAACTATTTATTTGATATAAATAACTTCACGAAATTGAAATGTAACACTCGAAGTACAATAAATCAGGCACAATGGACAGTAGCAAAACGGAAGTTACAACTTTAATATCATTTAACCACTTAACTAGCGTTTTGAGGAAGATTAAAGTATGATCATATTCTCACCGATTTGTTTGCGGTCGTACCACCCCTTGTGGTCCATCCATTGCCGCAGGAGTTCAATGGGAGGTTGGGCTCCGTAGACTTCCAAGGCTGGCATGTTGAGATCGTCTACAAACAGGATGAAATGTTTGCCTAGTGGGGGGCCAAACACTCCCTTACGTCTGAAACAAGGTGAACAGGAAAAGAAATTAATGTTAAAGTGATAGGCTAACATTGTGGAGCTTTGATTTAAAAATTGTCAACTTTGATATCTGAGCTACATAGTAGTGTTCAAATGGACAAATAAACACCCCTAGAATACAAAAGTTCAGAAAAGTACACTGCCAATGGCAAGTTATGCGTGAATAAACAATTAAACCTCGGGCGAGTAGAAAATAGCCTAGGTGTACACACAGTAAGTCCATGGGAGAAAATGGGCAGGTGAATCCGATCAACTTACGATTTTCACTTTTTTAAAGCACTAAATAATCATTTTGAAATGCAATTTTTTCAGGGCTTCATTTTCAGACCTTATCAAGACACAGGTAGCATGGGGAATCATGTAGCTCAGATTTTTTAACGCTGTAAATGGTAGCCAATACCTTTAACAATGTGGATGTTTTCATTCAGGTAACAATCACCGACAATGTATAGCACCTATTATAGGGAATGTTACAATAACAATGTTCAGTGGAAGAGGATCAAACATATATGTTTTCCTGTCATGCAATTTGCTTGCATCAATATAGGAAATGTACAGGAAAAAACAACGGGTTGACCATGAAAAAAAAGCATAGCTTTATAGAGCTACAGAAGCAAATGGAAGATGGAAAATGTGGAGATCTTTGGCAATCATAGTAAGAGTGAATAACTTGAATTAAGTCAGTAAGAAAATTTTAGTCATGAAGCCACATTTTGTACTGTCTAAATCTCAGAGTTCAGTATGAGTTGGCTATAAAGAAAGCTTCAGCATGCAACGTGGACCGCTTACATAACCCTTTTTCCTTAAAAATTGATATAATTAGTCATATTGATATCAAACTCCCACATGGAAGTGCATAAAGTAACTTGTCTTTCAGATTCATACACTTTTTCTGGCAAGGCAGTATTGATTTGGTGACATTTTTGTAAGATTTGTCCATGTATGCTTTAGCCAACACCATGAATCGCACGGGATATGACTCGGTGTTGGGTGATCGATAGTGCAATCGGTATCGTGACTTAATCTGAGCTAGCCATTGGAGCTCTTTTTAACAGATAATTTTATTCTGTCACACCAACACAAACACCAAACTTGAAATCATCCATTGTTTTACTTTTGTGGTTTTACCTACCTCTTGTCCAGTTTACTATCAATCAAGTCCTGGGTCTGGTTGGCACTGGTCCTTGCTGAGAACACAATGAAGTTACTGATGTATTTGTTGGGCATGTACTTCAGAAGCTTGTCAGAGACAGTCAGGGTCTTGCCTGTCCCAGTGTCACCAACACACAGTACCTAGAGAAAAAAGAAAAAACACAATCTTACAAAGTGCACAAATTTAATTATGCTTGATTGTTTGTTTGTTTATTCATTAGGATTTCTTTTTTTTCTTTGTTTCTTTCTTTATCTATTTATTTATAAAACCATTCATTTATTTCCCCAAAATAATTCTATGATTCATTCACATTTACTATTTACGACCTTCTAAAATTATAATCTAATTAAATTTATTTTTTACATCATTTTATGTTCTTGTTCATTTTCTAGGATTATCATTTTGACATATTTCTCACTTCGCTTATTTCTTTCTTGCCTCATGGCCATGGTATGGACACGAGGTGAAAAAGATGGACCCCTTGACAAATAAAATTCCCTGATTTGAGGAACTACTCTCAAATTCACTGATTTTTCCGTAATTAGAAGGATTTCTCTCAAATTCAGTGAGTTTTCCCTGACAAGAAAAAGGGGAAGTCATTTTCCAGGTTGGCTGGCAACCCATCTGATTGAAACAGGTGAACTGTTGGCAGTTCTGTGAGAGAAAAATCTACAACACACAAAATCATTAAAAATTCTGACCTGTTTTTAGTGGTGAGCAGCATGTGCAGTAGATGAGCCCCACGGACGGTGTCAGGGGTGGGTACAATGATATCCGAGTACCTCATCTCAGGGGCGATCTCCACCTCAGCAATACCACTCATCCAATTCTTCCAGCTTATCTGAAAAAAAAATCAAACAGTCAGCACGGTTTCAGTGACAAATCTTGATAGAGAGTGCATTAAATTGACTAATTTATTGATATGATTCTATTCTTGTCGTGCCATATTGAAATGGGGTATGGAGGAAGATGGCAGAAAATAATAATACTGGATGGAGTTTCAAATTGACTTCATTAGTACATGATCAAAAAGAAAAGTTGGTTTTAAAACGATACTATTTAACTGCTAAAAAAAAAATTATTCAAAATGTTACCTACAAACAAAGGAAAATATTGTTATTAATGGTTTGATTAGCAAATGATTGAAACGTAGCAGTGGTTAGAAGTAATAGCTGGCATAGTCCTAGAAGCATTAAATGTATAGTTACATTAAGAAAAAATAACACACATCGTAAAATTAAAGTGGCAGTTGAAAGAGAAGTAGGAGTACAGCATGATTAAGAGGAGTTAGTAACAAACAAATGGGAAACAATGATAATTCTACTTTACAACAAAAAAACCTACAAATAATTTGCATCATACAGGGCTCTCAGGATGTATACAACAGTATTTAATGAGTATTTGTGCAGTTGTGTGTTGGGGGTATGGGATTACATAAAAATTACAATCTACAAGTAACTAGTAAATTATCTAAACTGGCAAACCTAGAAATAATTCAAGTCATACATGGCTCTTCAGATGCATGCAACATTATTACTGTGAATTGATGAAGTTCTGTGTTGGGGATATGGGATTACATAAAAATTACAATCTACAAGTAACTAGTATTCTCTGAAAATGTGAAATGCACTAACTCACAAATTTAAGTCAGTATCTGATGGTCTTTTTTTATTATTTTGTTGATTGTCAATGTTACCACTTGTATTGTTCATTATTATTTGTCTCCATTGTTCTATGTATCTGTTCACGGCCTTGCTGGAAATCAGCTTTCAGCTGAAAGCAGGCTTTTTATTCTGTGATTAAATAAAACAAACAAACAAACAAACAAATACCTACACACCTCAACATCTAATTTGAGAATGTTAAATGCATTCACCAACTTATAATTTTTTTTCTTGATAAACAAATCACAAGAACAACTTTACCAGTACATCAGAAACCAAACTACACCAAACAATAATAAAGACAATTGGCATGAAATTGATAAATCTTTCTTAACCTTAACGATGGAAAACAGGGAAACACAAGAGACCAACATTGTCTCAACTGTAATCCAATTAAAGCATGCAATAAACCTATTATTCTATACATTAACCTACAAACCTCGCCAAATACTAATTCTGTCTCTGAACTTGCAGGTTCTGCCTGTAGAATGTAGATAGAAATCAACATTTGATGACAATCTTTCTCTGGAAACACATCATTTTCTTATCCTGCATAACAATAAATCTGAAACACAAATCTCATTCTATGTTTCGTGCAGCAAAGTTTACTATTCACATATATCTAGCTCTTTACAAATACATTTTACAACACTAATTTAGCTAAATATGATATATATTATAAGATGATAAGTTTCAAGAGTTAATATTGCCAAGGTGAGAGATTAAAAACACACATGATATTAGTTTAGGGACATTATTTAAATTTAAGAGATGATATGATGGTTGAAGAAGAGTAAAACATGAGCAGATATATGAAAAAGTTGCAATACTTTGGAAATGCAAGATGAAAGGTATTGAATTTTAACACAGAATTAAGATGGAGAAAAATTGTGACAAAGTTGAAGAATTCCACAAAATTATTTCACTGAAAAGGTATTTCAACAGTGCTGAAAACAGATGAAGCAAGAGAGCTTATATCCCCTCCCCCATTTACATTAAATCAAATGAAAGTAAAATTTTCATACTTTGGCTGTTTCAACCAAATAAAACAGAAAAAATCAAGCTGGTGTTTTCAATAACACAAAAACTTGACCCACAACTTACATAACTCATTGGCTGAAAGTAAATGCAATGAACCATATTCTATGTATAAAATCTTCTCCTCCCCTCCCCTTTTCTAAATAGGTTTGTCAAATTAATAACTAGAATCTGAAATCTAGTAAACAATTTATTGAAAAGGGGGCTCTCTTTTATTCATTTTTGTTGTTCATTCATTCATTGATTGATTTATATACATGTATTTATGTATTCATTCATTGTTTTATTCATTCATTTACATAATGTTGTTTTTATTTAGTTACGTGTTTGCTTGTTACTGTATACACTGAATATTTCACGGTGGTTTAATTCTCGCAAATTTCGCGACTAACTGAATGCAAAAATTTCACTCCTGACATTTCTGTACAAAGTGCTGCAAATACAATAAAAATCGCAAATATATCTCTCGCGAATTCCCCGTCTTGAAGTAAAATCGCGAAAATATATGGACGCGAAATATATGGCGTATACAGTAGTTCATTCATTCATTCATTCATTCATTTATTTATCTATTTATTTATTCATCTATTTATTCATTTATGTATTTATTTATTCATTCATTCATTGATATAGTAATTTGTTTATTCGATATGTTGTTTTGTTATTTCCTGTAATTACTTATCATTATCATTACAATCTTATATATTATTTTTTTATGGCAAAATGTGGACGCAGCAGAGATGAGAGATGCTTGATGCCACAATATTAAGGTTTTACAGATTGAATAATCATTAGATGGGTGTGGCTTGAGATGGAACAGCCTCCTACCTCCTTCTTGCCAGCATCTTCCTCATCATCATCATCTCGTGAGGGCCTCTTGCTGATACCAGCATCATCCAATTTGTAGTCATACACCAGACCTGTTTCTGGGAACTGCAGTTGTATCTGGAAACATTACACAAAAGAAAAACGGGGAAAGATTATTATTTTCACCAGAATATACAGATTTTGGAGCCTAACTTTAATGAGGACAACATTTTGCTTGTCCCAACCCTATCCTCAGTCCCGTTTGCCAGTTTGGGTATGTCATCTATGGTGAATGTTAATATGTAGAAATGGGTCCTCAGTGTCCTCAAGAGTTCTCCTGATAGAAGTGTGCATCTATGCAATTTAGGTTGAGCTGGTTGACTTGATGCCCAACAAAATTCTTGATACTTTTGAAGTGAGAATATAATCCTGCCTCACACAAATGAGCACTCCAGCTAACCAACATCTAAACCCTCTTGTGCAATGGTTTGAATGTGAGCAATATTTGTTAACATCATAACCTGATGAGTTGCGGATTGAAAAGTTTTGTTATCACTTCAACATGCTGCTTTTTGAAGTCATTTGGACATTTTGTAGTACCAGTTTATTGTTTATCAATGAAGTGACAATTGGCATAAATAATTCAATATAGAGAAATAATCACAATGTCTCTCTTTTTGTGCACAACTTACATTTTCTTTCTTCATCTTTTCTCGAAGGTAGTTGCTGAACTTGCACCTGCCGTCCATGTCAACTGTGGCACCCACAGACCAGACCAGAGCAAAGATGAACCAAGGCTCAATCAGCTCCACGATTCGGTCTAGCTTCTCCTGGGGGATAGGGCTATCTCCCTGTAAGCAAAACAAAGTTGAACTTCATTATATTGTTTTGTTTTGGCATTTGTTCATCGCGATTTTATATGATGAGTGCATGGCGAAAAGCTTCAGTATGTCCGTTTTCTATGCTATTTTCTGAAGTTGAACTTATCATTTCATTTCATTCAGAGAAAAATGGACATCAACTACCTCGTTCAGAGATGCCACAGGATGATCCTAAAATTCCTGAACTTTATGCCCGAGTATTTGGGGGAGGGGAGGGGGCACCATAGGGTCCCCACAGAGGTCCAGGGGCACAGCAATAGCAAGGATCAGGGGAGGGGCTGTTCACATTTATGGGTTTTTAATGATTAAATACATGAAGGAGAGCCAATTGCAATCCTGTTTTGTATTTTGAAGAAAAAAAATACACCTTGCCATTTTATTATTTTTTTGAATTATAATATTGCAATTTAAGTGACTGTTAAAACTTCAACTTTTAAAACAAAACTTTCAAAATCATTAAGGGTATGTCTTGATAATCTTAAAAAAATATTCTACTAAATTAAGTGTAATTTTGGATCTAATTTTCAGGAATATTAAATTGCATATTTTCACTTTAATGTTATTTTCCTGAACAGTTTACAATACTTATGCTTAAAAATCCTGGATTGTAGCATTTCTGGGCCTAGTTCCGGAGATCAGTGTATCACAGTTTGGAGAAAATGTACCTACATGATCGGTGATACAAAAACTCTGATTGCAAAATAGTTTTGCAGTATGTGCTAGCTACAGACACAGCCAAGAGCATAAAAAATATAAAAAAAGATCTGTCATTATGCAGACATGTTTTCTTCATTCAAAGCTGATAAAAATGCAGGAAATTTGACTTGAAATAGATGCAAAATGCAATCAATGATCAGCCTAATCAATTTTTCTTCAGACAAAGTGATTTTGATTGCAGAAATAATCCACACTGTACCAAAGTCTGGTCATTTATTAACCAGTCCTTTTTTTTTAAATTATAGATTATAGTGAGACGTTCATGTAACATGAACTCAACCCACAAATCCCAGTAACTCCACAAGATAAGAGTCAAACTCCAAAGTGATATATTTGAGACAGGGTTCTTTTTGTTTCAATTATTCACTTTAGAAAGAAATGTTACTGTTAGCCAGCTTCAATTGTGCATAGTACACTGTGCAAAAAGAATGAGGTGAATAGTTGTGTACCCATATCAGATATCTAAAGGGTTTGGGATTACCCGTAACAGATATTTGGGGGAAGAGGGATTCCACCTCTTCTCTAAGTTTAACATGTCACCATAATACAACTGCATTATCCCCCCTCCCCAACTCCCCCTCCCCCCCCCCCAAAAAAAAGGTACAAATATGGCAGAAATACATTGAAAGTGTAAAGTTATGTTAGAGAAACTGAAAAAGATTTGTGAAAAGTTTATCTTTAAAGAGGACCAACATTCTGCCATAATCCACTTGAAAGGAAAAATTTCGAGCAGTCTATTCAATTGATATTGAAAGGTTAATTATTAAAATATAAAATGTACTGATTACTACTATCACATCGAACAATTCTCAGAAACTAGACTATAAATCATGTTCTGAGGAGATTGTGACTTTATCACACATTTTCCTACAAGTGTTGGCAAAATGGACTACAACAATTTATTGCAACTGACTACTTATCACAGTAACACTAAATTCTATGTGTTGGTACCCTTCAAAGATACAGACATTAGACTGACTGAGACAATACCTGAAATTATTAATAAAATAGGTTTCAAAGACAGATTTTATGACACCATAGAATGATTAAAAAAAGATAAAGGGCCCCATTGCATGAAACTTTTACCAGAGAAATTTCTCCATTAAAATATTAAAAATTCTGCTAAGAGTAAATATACCATTAATTTTACCATAGCAAAAAGAATAATAAGTCTAAGCATAGTTTTCTCTGGTTACAGTTTTATGCAATAGGGCTGAGGTGTCAGATAACAGAAATAAAAGTCCTGTGCAGTCTTGGAAGTCTGAAAAACAGTACAAAAGATTATAAAGATAAATCTGATTAGAGAAAGATAGTCACTCATATCACGTCTGCTTCACACTTACACAATCTCAGATACCTTTACTCATGTTTAAGATTATTTAAGACTACTAAAGATGAGATATGGTAGAAAGATATTTACAGCTTTAATGCTAAATATCACATTCTTAAACTCATGTGATTTCTCTCATAACATACTTAGGTAAATACATGTTCTCACCATCTGCAAAGGAAGAGTAATCTAAAAGAAGATTTTTTTGGGGGGGGGGAGGGGTAGGAGGATCACCAATACGAAGAGATCCCCCCACCCCGGGGCAATCATATCATCATATCAACACAATCATAGTTTTATAACTCACAGCAAAACTGCTCATATGACTTTACAAAATTTTTAAGGCTTATATTCTAATTTATAATATTTGAAAGCCTAGTTCTGACTTTCTACCTGAAGAAGCTTAAAGTCAATTTTGAGTTCTCGTATTGCAGCAGAAGAGATAAGAATGTAGAAAAACATATCACTGCAGGTGCAAAAATAAGATATTAATACAAAAGTAGAAAAAAATAGACTGAACACTCTTTCTAGTTACAGAACAGATCATTATTAATGTGAGGTTAATATAACATCATCATGAAGAAGATGAATTTTGTTTTGTCCTGACAAACCACGGCACACATAAGTTAACAATTTGATTTCAATTCTCGGACTTACACTGCTATCACCATCCTGTGTACAAAGTAGAGTAAAATCATGAATCAAATAGAAACAATAATATTCGTAGGACAAATTCATGCTTGTTTGTATTTCACTGACAAAATCTCCTTCTAGTTTGGATAAAATTAAAGATCTGATTCTATGGGTAATGGTCATCTTTTATTAACTTTTGGGATATATGGATTAAACTTTCTAGACATTTGTTTCATGAACAAATGAGCAGCAGTAACTGAATTCTTTGTGTTTATAGAAAAAGATGCCCCTGGAAAAAATCAACATTATGAAGGTACAGTGTTGTATGTAGAAGGCTTTTTCCTGCTGTAAACAATATTTATTTATTTTTTTGGTGAATATCAATGTTATTTTCACATTTATACATACAAATCAATTTTGCATCTTTATGACCAAAGTGAACAGATGCATGCAATTTAAATTAGCATTCTAGTGACAATTTGATAAAAATGAAAATTTACATCCAATACAAAAACCGTTTTAGTCATCAAATCTAACCCCAAGATAATATATCTCAGTGGAATTGAATGCAGTTGCAAAATTCAAACGAACCTGAATTAACATTAACAAATTGAAACACTTATCCGTGATAACAATAACAATAATAATAATGATAATAATAATAATGTCTTATTTACCCAGGGTAGCCAACTTCAGTCTGATAGAACTGCTCTAAGCTTCCAGCGGGCCCTGCATAACATACATGCTATTATTACCCTTCTTTGTTCTAGAATGCCGAGCACCTGGCTAGAAAGCAGAAGGTACCATTTTTTGGTATGTTCCGGCCGGGGCTCGAACCCGCGACCTTCTGCACGTGAGGCAAACACTCTATCCACTAAGCCATTACGCCAGTGCAATAACGATGCACAAAGGCTAAAATCACTATGTCAATATATATATCACTAATTTCTGTAATAATATTACTACTGAATGGGGATTGTAATATTTTCCTGGGGTATATAGCAATGAAAGACAAGAAGAAAACACAAATATCCTGACCTCTCTTGGGATGAAAGGCATAAAGAAGCAATCCAGGAGCTTGACCAGACTCAGAGTCAGGTTGCTGTTGACCGATACCACGATCTCCTTGCAGTTAGCACGTAGAAAATTAATGGAATCCTGGGGGAAATGGTATGAGATATAATAATAACAGTTGCTTATATAGCGCATAATGTTCATGTGAATCTCTATGCACTTCACATAATTGGGTTAAGTACCATAAACTACCAAAAACTAAATTTTCACATAAAAATACAATTTAGCATAAAATACATGATTCAACATAACTATCAAAGAGAAAAGATGCCTTTCTAAGGGTTTGAGGAAGGTGTAAGTACATGTGATAGCCCTAAGTTGGCTTGGTAAATTGTTCCAGAACACAAGTGCTGCTGACTTTTCACTGTTGTTTAAATTTCAGTGAGTTAGGTGTAACCCTAATATCCCGGAGGGGGGGGGGGCATAATGCCCCCCCCCCCCGTCAAAATTTTGTGATTGCTACGCCGCACAAAATTGTTTGACCGCGCCGTTCGTCAACTTTTTACTTTGAAGTCTCGCGCATCATTTAAGACAATTTTCACGAAAATTGGACATACCGTTATGAAACTGCGCGACTTTTTGTACACGCATGTCAGGTACAAATATTTTCAGAAACGTGATTTTGTGTACAAAATCAATGCAAATTTTGTTTTCAGCCAAAAATCATAAATGTATGATTATTTTTACTTTTACTGGCTGAAATGGATTGATTTTATGATGTTTATGATCGCAAATGTGTCCCTGACAAATTTCCAAAAGAAAAACAATAAAAAAAGGTTAAAAAACAAAGAAATACCTAAGAAATTTGCAAAACAATAAAATACATACGAAATTCATTCTGATATGGCAATTTTTTGGCAGATATCAGAATATTTTCACTAAAACTTAGCATTCAACAAGCTTTTTTAAGTGAGTTATAGATAGATGAAAATATGATTTAATGCATAAATTTGCATAATTATTTAAAAATAAAAAATATGTATTTTCGGAAATTCTAACTATACAGACTTGCAGATTACATCCAACTCTATACGCAAGCAAATTTCGTGGCGATCGCGCGATCTGCGGCCCAGATCTGAAGGGGGACCATAATGCCCTCCCCCCTTGCCCCCCCGGGAGGATTACACCAGAAATAGCCCGGGTCTATCAGGGTTAAATGTTTCATGAAAACTTTGTCCTGCATTACCCAAATATTTAATGTGTAAGGAGAGATTGTTTAGTAAATTAGATTTGTTGATCTAAATTCCTCTTCATGTCAATTGTATTTTCTTAATTACATATTTATTTATATTAATTCATTTATGGAATTATTTATATATTTATATATTCATTCACTCATTTCTTTTGTTTTCTTTCTTCCTTTCATATTCATTGTTTTATTTATCTATTCATCTAATAAATATTTACTGATTGATTTATTCATCTATTTATTTGCTTATTCATATATCTACTATTGTTCATCCACTAAGTTCATCATTTATCTATCATGTTATTTATTGATTCATTGTTTGTACAGAGATGCCACAGGGAGCATTCCAAATTTCCTGAAATTCACATGCGAGAGAGCGGAACAACTGAGCCCGAGGAATAAACAAAGTATATTAAAGCTCATTGCTCCCGGACAAGCCCAAAAATTTTATTAAAATACTTTCACAACCAAAAGAAATTAAAATAAAAATAAATTGAAGTTTACACTAAAGATCTGTTCATCTTTTTTGAAAAAAACTTCAGAAAATCCAAAAATTTCTGGAAATTCCACAAATTTTAATTTGTCTGGAAAAAATTCCTATTCCCAAAATTTCCGGAAGTGTGGCATCTCTGTTTATACAATGTAGACATTACCTCCAGGAAGGCATCAAAGAGTCCATTCAGCTTGTCCTTGTGAGGGTAGATGGCGTCTGGTAGCTTTCTAAGCCAACATTCCACAAAGGGTTGCAGACCAAGGATGCTGGGTTCCAGGTACACCATACCACAACGACTGACGGTGGCTGGAGAGGCGACAGCTAAATCAGCCACCTCAAAGATCATACGTTGTAACTGAGGGAAGAAGAGAGTCAATAGTAGTAATAATAATGATGACGATGATGATGAAGATGATGATGATGATGATGATAATGATGACGACAATGATGCTGCTCATCATCATTATCATCATCACCATGATAATGATAATGATGATAATCATATCATAATATACTACTACTACTAACTATTTCCAGTGATGTAGTCGAGTCCCACCTATCCAATGCTGCTGACTGAAAAGAAACGTCCTGCTGAGGGGCCAGTTTTAAAGATTAAGAGCCAGATCGAAGATTTATTATTGGAAGATTCACTTAAATGAGTCCTTGAAGAAAAGATGGAGCAATGTCATACAGTTACTGATAAGTTAACAAAATAAGTTTGAAACAAATTCTTTGATTTTCCGGAAGTAACAATGCAATTCTGAAGATAGGGGTAATAATAGATTGGCAGTTTGGAGTCCATTGAACTATTCTTGGCATTTGAATCTTTTGTAATATATGAATTTGAAAGTAAAAAAATCCACATCATACATTGTGTGTGCATGTGGGTGTGTGTGTCTGTGTGGGTCTATGTGTGTGTTTCCAAGAATTCAGTTTTGATGCAGCCCATCTTATCTACATAGAAAATCTCACAAAATATTTTCACTTCAATTAATATGACATTTTAACATTGATGACACTCACGTCAGTCAGTTTGATGATTTCACCGCTGCTCAAGCAGAGCTTCTTGTTGTCGTCCAGCACGGTGTTCATGTTCTCGATCCACACCGCATCCACGGGACCGTCAAAGATGTACCAGCGGGAATCAACATCGGAAGCAGCCGATCCGACACGAATCAGAGAGGACAGGATTCCATCAGTCCTAATGTGAAGAATCAAATGGGTAACAACATGCTTAACCCTTTAGGTCCAGCACTGGGATAGTTGCATGCAAATTCTATGGAGTTTTGTCTCAATGGTACATACAGGTTTCATGTCCTCAGAGATGGAGGAACAAGACAGTTTTCTTATGCTAAAAAGGGATTGATGTACTAATGCTGAATTGAAAAGCTGATTCAATATTTATGACTAGGTAGCAAACTGCTTACCTCAAATATTTTTCCCTTCTCTTTTGTAACAGCTAAATGTATGTACTAATGAGCAGTGTTGTTTTTGAAGCCACAAGTTCTGTAGGGTTTGTACAGTTGCCACAGACCAAGGCCAAGGCCACCAAATGTTAGCCTCAAGGCTGGCCTCAAATACAGCTTGAGTGGGCTAGCATTTGAAGGAAGGACCTAGAGGCCTTGATGATTATATATCTCATTTTGAATGATTCAAATTTTCTATAAAAATACCTCAAGAAACAGAATGTCATCTTTGCCGGCAACTGATACATTTAACATTGAGTGCTCAACTAATGATTGAATCATCAAGAGAAAAGATCTATTGATAGACACTGGTGTGTATTGAACCGGCAACCTACTGAATACTAGACAGGTAGCCACAACCACTAGACAACCTACACTGTTCATTGGCCGAGGTTTTTTAGCAAGTGGTTGATGGTTTTATGGAAAAAATCTGAAGTGAATTTAAAGCATATGAATAAGAACTACATAAAAAATTGTATTTGAGTGCAGTTAAAATTCCTGATATCACTTTTATTTTCTTGTTTATAAAGAAGATGGATTAGCTATTTTTATTGATCTTAAGCATGTAACAACTGTAACATATGAATCATTTGATAAAGAGCAGCAATTACGCATTACCAAAGAGAAAAACAATTTAATTCATTATTTCATAAATAAAAATAAATAGATAAACGGGATGAGAAATTAACTAATGAAAATATACAAGACATAAAATTGAATAAATAACATACATGAATCATATAAATATTACATTTTTTTCAGAATATGTAGACAGAGACTCCAACCCCAAACACCTCTTAAGCGGGAGATTCTCCCGCCGAGACCCCCTAGCAAATGGGAGACTTTGACTTAATGTGCGCGTAGCCCACATCACCGGCGCAAAGCATGAAATTCCTTGCGGCCGGATTTTAGAAAGCTCTCTGTTGCTGTCTTAGGCTTATTGTCAACATATGACAACACTAAATGAGGTCAAATCCATCGATTCAGATTCATTTCTTTTCAAAAAGGTGGTTGGGCGGGAGAAAAAAGGAGAAACACAGCTAGGGCGGGAGAAATTCAAACTCAAGCGGGAGGGTGGGAGATTTTGTGAAAATGGACTCAAAGCGGGAGATCTCCCGCCGAAAACGGGAGAGTTGGAGTCTCTGTGTAGATTCAGATGTCGTAAGACCTGTGTTTCAAAATTCACCACAATAAAAATGAATAAACAACATATATGAATCATATAAATATTACATTTTTTTCAGAATATGCAGATTCAGGTGTCCTTAAGACCTTTGTTTCAAAATTCACCACATTTTCAATTTGAGTCATGTAAACAATCATAATGCCAGAAAAAACTCCCAGAATTTGGAGAAAAAAAAATATGTGATAAATACAAGATTGTGTTCTGACTATAAAGAGAGGTATGTTACCATTCATGTGTTAGGAGGTCAAACTCTCCATACAGCTGACCCATGGTGATGGCCTTGGGGTTGACGATGTAAGTGTGAACTGTCTCGTAAGTACCGCCCCCAACTGCATCCTTACCACGTAAGGCTGTCAAGGCACGCTTCAGCACTTCGTAACACTGCAAAACAGAAGAATTCACAAAAATTTGTCTCCCTTCTTCACTACCAGTTTAATCCTTCAGCAACTGAACCGCCCGAAACCACCTGTCTTATTACTCCCTAAACCGCCCGAAACCGCCCTTCCGTAAAATTCGCTTTAGTATCCTTTGTACACCCGTAGTTCACTGAAATGCCCGAAAGAGCCCGTCTTATTACTCCCTAAACCGCCCTAAACCGCCCGTCCGTAAAATGCGCTCTAGTATACATTGTACGACCGTCTTTTGAGCACCGTTGAGGGCAATATTGCTGTACCTTCCAGGGAACCATAATCCATTTTCTACAGAGTCTTCAGTGTATAAAGGGTTAAACCCATTCACTATATCAGCACAATATTCTTTGAGGAAAGCCCAAATATTGTTTATATCAACTGAAATTCACACTACAAGGAATCAAAAACATTTTTTTATGTTTTCTCTAACCCTTTGCAGCTGGTAATGTCACAATGACGCATATTGTCCTAAATTGTGACATTTTACATTTACCATCTAATACATAATGTCACAACTTTCTTTTTGAAATCTATGGCTCATGACCCAATTACAATCAAGACCTTGTATTGGCACTTCAGACAGCACATTACTCAAACACAGCCCATCTCCCTCAAGCTCATTCATCAAATAGGGTAAACCATGTTACAATTGTGAAATGCCACTCTCTATTCAATTGTCTAATTCAAGCTTGATCTCAATTTTGTTGTGACATTATGCATCCTTGTGATATTTTACATCCTTGTGACATTATACATCCTTGTGACCAGGGCTATAGCTGGAAAGAATTCCGTGCCGGCTGTAGGAAGGAGTTATGCAAGCAGAGCGAGCAAAGCGAGTGTAGCGCTCCTGGGTTTCCACATAGAAAAAAGAATTTGGAAGCATTTATTTTACAAAATACATCTTCGGCTGAAACGTAATGATGTTTAAAGCTCAAAATACACGATTTATGTAGAGATTTAAAACATTTTACGGTCATTTTAAAGCTTTTCTGTGCCGGTCGGAGGACTAATAAATTCAGCTCAGTGGTGGTCGGCTTCAGTTTGTGCCGGCTACTACCGACCAGCGCCGACAGCCATAGCTATAACCCTGCTTGTGACACAATGCGTTGTTGTGACATTTTACATCCTTGTGACATTATACATCCTTGTGACATAATGCGTTGTTGTGACATTATGCATCCTTGTGACATTACATATCCTTGTGACATTATGCATCTTTGCAACATTATTCTCCAAGTGATATTATGTGTCTTAGTGACATCATGCATGCATCATTGTGACGTTTCCATGGAATATAAGAAAATGGAAAGTAGAGATAAATAAAAGGATCATGCCACTGATGCCAGGGTCAAATTTAACCCAACTTTCATAAAACAATCGATTAACGTGATTCATTGACAATGATTGACCTGCACCATTCACCCTTAATGTGACCCCATCCAGAGGCCACAGTGGCACTGTGCTAATCCCCATTGTGACAGTTCCTAATCCCCCCTGTCCCCTCCCCCCCCCCCCCACCGGGCCAAGTTTATTCAGAGACTGTACAATAGATACATAGATTAATGTGAAAACATGACATTGGCACTGTGCTGAAATCATGACAACAATACAATGGCAAGTCAATGGATGCGTCATAACAATGCATTTGACAATTAAAGAGTTAAACTCAACAACAACCACTTGCAACACTACGTACCATGGTTTTGCCGGATCCAGCCAGTCCCACCAACATGAGACCGTGACGCACCACGGTGGTCTCGTACAGCTGGATGCACTTGGTGATGAAACCGTCCACGTCTTTCAGGCCCAGCTTGCCACAATGTTTACGAATGGAGGCATCTAACTCACCATAATCAATAGGCTCCTCCCTATAATGTGAAAGAAACATTGAGTCATATGTATAGCCTAGAACCAAATTTACTTTGATTTATGTTATAATATTAATATTACAAAATCAGTGTAGACATTTGATACACAGCATTTACACTGTGTTTGCAATTAGGACTTAGTTAAAAGAGATCATTAAGTTTGACAAATTTCTTCCAAAATCTTTAATACTACTTGGACAGAAGCATCAGGTTAGCCTTTGCCATGTCATATTACATAGTCAATTTTTGTGATACAAAATGGCCAATATCAAATCCTAAGTCATGTAAGTTTGCAAGATATTTTAGTAATGTTTTACAGATTTTATTTCAACTTAGACACTTTTCAAAGATTCTAAACCCTGTACACAAAATGCAATTTAAAGCAGACAGAACCGTTAGACATATCTCTAAACCTTGACCAATATGACTGTTTGACTTAAAGCAACAGTTACTGTATTCAGAGAATTAGGAAATTGCTCTCTAGAAAAACCTCCAGACAATCCATGGATGTCACTTACTTGATGTGAGGAAACAGATCAGAGACGATACCATTGAATAACTTGAGATCATCCATTAGGAATTTGGGCACATTGACATCACGGATGGCACGTAGGACTATGAGTTCCTGTCAAAATACAAAATGTTTCCAACAAAAATGTACTTGATCAGAGAAGCTGAATGAAACGAGTAGCATGGTACACATCACAAAGTATGAAACAAATATCCACAGACACCTCTGTTGTCAAATTCAACTTATGAAATGAGTATCTATGTCTCTTCTATTTATTGGTAGTAACTGTTCAGTTGTTTTCATTGCAAATGAATGATGGAACAAAGAATATTAAATATCATACAAAATCTCAATCTTCATGAAAGAATCTGCATATATGTTGAAGAGAAATCCTCAATATCAGCTAAATGTTATGATTACACCTAAAAAGAGTGTGGGGTACAGGTGTGTTGGAATTTTCTAACATTCATGAACCATGCTTTTGCTAGTGATGTAGGACATGGTAGTCATTAATTCGAAGGTACTGCAAACAATTATGTCTCTGGTTCAAACCACAACATATAAATGGAACTCATTATATTGAGTAACAGTAAAGTATTGTAGGTTTATGTTGAAACCACATCGTATAGTTTCAACATTTATAACAGCCAATACTTATCAATGGAACAATCAATCAATCAATTACTTTATCAACCAATCACCAAACAATCAGAATCAATCTCTAAAGAAATGAATGAATTAATAATAATAATAATAATAACATTAAATTGAATTTTTATAGCGCCGTTATCCATTTTATTTAAATGCTCAAGGCGCTTTATACAAAATAACAGAAAGACAGAATAAGCGCCATAACAAAAATAATTTGCACACCACAAAAAGAAAAAGAAAAAGAAAATTAACCAATCAATCTACAACTGATTTAAAGAGGTGAAAGTGTAAACAATTTTGCTTTTGTTACATGAATAAGAGCCCTTCCTGTGACCTCTGACCTACTTTCTAACTTAAAATCACCAATGAACTTTATCAGATCGTTTTCATAATTTTTCCAACTTACTTCATCCATGTCGGGGTTCTCCCTCTTCAAGTTTCCAGCAGCCGAGATGACAGTCTTGACAGCACGCATACCGAAGTCATAATGGTCCTGTGTGTATGTGGAGGGGTAGTAAGTCAATAAGGTAATAAATCTTGTTAAATCAAACAGATGCCTGCCCACTGGAAATATATTTCTTTCAATATCACAGTAACAGTTATTAGGATGGTGTGATATCAAGAGTGGTTATCATTCCATCTATTTGCTACCTTGTAAGACCCAAACTGAACATTTCTTTCTCAAATACAAATCAAGAAAGCTATCTTAGGTGAATCTGAACGGGTAATTAAGAGAGCTCATTGAGAACATCCAAATCTGTTTTCAGTCCAAGAGACCTATGTATCATATATTATGGCTATTTAAGATATTAATATGATATTAGGGGTAAATGAGGAAGGGGAACAATTGGAGGAGGGTGGTACAGGAGAGGGGGGCAGGCAGCCAACACTCCGGTAAAGACCAGCAACTTGGCTGGGGGGAGGGCAAAAGCTGCCCCTTGTAATGTTTTATTGTTTTTAGAATTCTGTCAGTACATTTGGGATTTTGAAGGTATAGAACAAACAATTATGTATCATTACAATTTCTACACCTTGTTGAAATCCATGACAGGACATAACACGAAGCTTCCTGCATGAGCAGGGATGCTAGAATGCGTTTTTTCATGCGGTCTCTTGGGACAATCCCCTCAACATACATACCTGTGAACTGAGCTGTTCTGACGACAAGGTGAACGTACTCGTGATCTTCTTGGACAGGACCTTGGCCTCATTGAAGCCGAACGAGTAGAGAGAGATCTCTGCGATCATAGCGTAGTCGGGTACCATCATGGCGACGGGACGGAACAGAGCCTGCCATGAAAATATTGCAAACGATTAATCCTTGAATCATGAAAATGTTTTGTTTACGGAATCTCACTAGTGTTCAAACTTTACACTACTGAAATACTTTACCCTACATGTCCCATTATGTTAAATTCATGAGTGTCATGTTTACAGGCATACTATTTTGATTATACTTATATGCATGTCTGAAGTATATAGCCAAAAGAATGACCAGTATTTCAACAATAATTGCACTTAACAAAGTACATGATGATTACTAATTCTACAAAGTTTGATGTATCCTAAATTCATGGTTACTTCTGGTTTGTGGTATATCAACTTCTTTTTAAGTGTTCACATGGTAAAGAAACTTCATGATGGGGAA